>JAQFVV010013628.1:0-90827 GCA_028023455.1 Epiperipatus broadwayi | reverse complement strand
ACTTCAAGAAAATATTATGATGGTCTAAAAACTTGATATATTGGAAAGTTTATGATTATTTTTATATTATAATTGCATAATAATTATTAGAAATCAAAAATATATATTATAACATATTTATTTTTTACAGAAATGTTTTATTTTTAAATATAAAAGACTATATTCTTCTGTGTAATGTTACCATAGAGATTAAGATTGCAGGAAATGCAACTGTCTAGATATGTCATCACTACCACAGTCCATTATAACATTTAGTGATATAAAAATTACAAAAAAAAATTAAACTTCTAATGCATAAATTGATAGATTTGTAGATATTAAAAATAATTCATTCAGATTTTTAAAACAAACATAAGATAAGGAAGATTTCATTCATTTTACAAATTGAATCTGCTCCACCTGAAATTTGATGATGTGACAGCATTTTATTTAGATTAAAATCTAATTTTTAAAATAATTCTGAAAATCAAATGAGATTTCTTAAAATTTATTTAATTTCTAAACAAAAATATCTATCAAATGAGGTCAAATTTATTATATTCTAATATATAATAATGATTTAATATTAAAGTGAAAGTTGAAAGCTTAAATCTAGTGAGAACAATAAAATCTGTCAGAATGTTAACATAGTGCAAAAAAGTTAATTCTTTTCCATGAAATCTAAAGAAGTAAGAAAGAAATTTTTAAATTTCTTTTTTTTTTTAAAATTATGAAAAAAATCCTAATTTTATCTTAGAGAAAAAAAATATTTATACCATTAGAAAGGTAATTAAATAAGAAAAAAAATCAACCCATGCATTGGTATTTCTTATGAATCAATTGCCCACTAATTGGATTTAAAGTCTATGATTGGTCAAAATTCTAGAAAATACATTTAGATACATTCACAACAATTGAATGTGTGAAAGATAGAATCCATCTTTTATTTATAGAGATTGTCATGACAACAAATTGAAGATTCATGGTTTAGATAAGCTGTAATCAAATGATTTACATTTTGATATGTATGGGGCCAGCCTTTAAGTTAGCAACCATACACTCAATAATTAATCTTTCAATTAGACACACACAAAGATTTAATAATTTAGCTATGAGTTTACTTACTCAAAAATAATATATAAGTTAGTAGTAATAGTTAGCAGACTTAATTGTTGACTGGCTGATTGAACTCAGAAACAAGTAGTATTAATCACTGAGCAGTTCATAAATATAGAGTTAAATTCTGTTTCCACACTTTATTAAAAGTCCTTTTAATATCCATGTGCTTCATTAACATATATTATTTTACTTCCGTAACTTTCTGAGACTTCAATGCTTAATACAAATACAGAGAGATTATATTAGGCAGCAAAGAATGGAGAGATGTATATTATAATAATCAGAAAGAGAATAACAAAGAATTGAAAGTGACTATATGAATGAGAAACAAGCATGTATCAATAAAAGGCTGAAATGTAATTTAGCTAGACATATTTCTAGAAAAGTTATCAATAAATGGACTGTTGAAGCTTTAAACTGGAATCAAGTGATTGTAAAAGGCGTAAGATTAGATAGGAGATGGATTAGATAAGAAAGTTTGTTGGATAAATAGGAAGAATATAAGCTGTTGATTAGAGAAACTAGATTAAACCTAAAGAGATTTTTATTCTTCATATTTCTGGTAATGATTGGCAATATTAATAATGAAGGGAAGAGGAAAAAGAAGATAAATAGATAGTTGAGTAGATAGTTGATAGCTTGATATTTAGATAGAAGGATGATAGAAAAGTATGGAATAAATATGAAGTATATATTTCATTGGCAAGCATGTTGGAAAGTATTTAGATAAATAATTAATGAACTGCAGCTAGTTTTGTGAAATATGATTAGTAGATGAGTTGATGTCTTGATAGGTAAGTAATTAGTTAGATAAGTAGGAAGAAATAAATGGATAGGTAGACTGTAGATATGCAGGAAAGTGGAAAGGAAGAAATAAGTAGATAGAAAGGCAAAAACAGAATGAGAAATACTAAACAGCTAGATGGGTAAGAAACGATGCATATAGATAAATTGGTAGATAATTAAAATGAGATGGCAAAGTTGACAAATAGAGGTATGATAATTATTTGATAAAAATATAAGTACATATATTCTGATTAATAAAGAAAAAATGTAAACAGAAGGGTAATTATATATAAAAAAGTCATGAGTAGATTTATAAATATGTAATCGTAAATAAGTAGATTAATAGTTAGGGATAGATTAATATGTAAGTGCTTAAACAGATAAGTATTTCTGTAAATGCTTAGGTAGACAGATAGTCAGATAGATAAGCAAATAAACAAATAGCTTTTAATGGAGATAAGAAGATGTGTAGGCAAGTGAGTATTAAGAATGGATGGATAGAGATTAAAAAAAGTGCAGACATAGGCAAGAAGATTGTAGGTATATAAATAGGTATAAAAGAAAATAGATAAATAATTGGATAAAAAGATAAAAGATACAATTAGTTTGTGTGAAGATTGATGGTAGAGAAAAGGGAAATTAAATAGATTTAATAAATATATTAAGTAAATAGATGACTTTACATAAAGAATCAAGAGATGAGAAAATATTTGGTTAGAAGTCTTAATTTTTATAAACCACATAAAAAAGAATGGAGAATAAAAGGTAAAGAGAAAAGGGGTTAATAAATGGAAAATAAGTAGAAGATTATAACAGATATATTGGCAGTCAAGTATATAATTATCTGGGAAGTAGGTAAGAGTCATAGCTGGGTAAAGAGCATTTAGTCGATAATGAGTTTGTTCATTGATATGTGAGTAATTAGTTAGCAAGTCATTACATATATTTGAAAATAGATAATTGCTTAACTGTGTAGGTATATAGATAAATAGATAATAATAATAATAATAATAAAAGCAATTCTGTAAATAAAGAATTGTGAGCCTAGAAAGATGGAGAAATTGAGATAAATCTGTAAAAAAAATATGGATATGTTGAGGGAGGATAATATAGACAAGAAATGAGTAAGAGATAGTGAAATAATAAATAGGTAGATTGATAAGTAGATAAACTAGCAATCAGATAGAAAAGTAGATATACATGTTAGTAGATAAGAAAAAGAAGTAGGTAGTCTTCAGTAAGTAGATAGTTAATAAATATATTAAAGATTTAAGGCAGTTGTTTGATACTTGATTGATTGTACATAAGCAGATAAATATGTAATAAGATTATTTGATAAGTGCACAGATAGGTTGGAAAATAGGCAGATAAATAAATAGAAGAAAAAGTATTTGGTTAGGTAAGTAATCAAGTAAGGAAATAGTAAAAAACTGACTAATAATGAAAGTATGTTTATGATATATATGTAGTAAGTAAATGGAAAGAAAAAAGGATAGGTAATTAGATAAAATGAAATAGAAAGAAGATACAGATAGAGAAGGAAATGAAGATTGATGAGAAATTTTAAAAAAATAGTAAAGTGAAATAAAAAAGGTAATAGATAAGTAAATAGTTTATAATATATAGATAGTAGATAAATCAATAGATAAGTGGATAGATAGATAGAAAGGGTTCATATCTATAGAAGATGGTAATTTATTGGCAGGCATGTTTCCAGATAGATAGATAAAATAATTCATTAAGTAGAAAAACAGAAAAATAACTACTGAGAAAAATAAAAAAGAGGTTGACAAAGAAGTAGAAAAGAAGGTCATAAATAGATAGGTAAATAAATAGATATATTGAAATATTTAAGGAAATACATTATATCCAAGCTAGTTTAATATATAAAATGTTTTTGATCGCAAGCTAGTAGAGAGAGGTGTTCAAAAAACAATTTAAGTTTAATCTCTGAGATTATATAAGGTATGTTAAAAATAGAGTATATTTTTGAAATATAAAAACTGATAAAAAAAAATGATAAGAGATTATAAATTAGTTTAGATAACGTAAAGTATGCCATTGAATTTAAAAAGATCAGTGAATGTTGCGTCTTATTTATTTACAATTTTATGATAATAATTTTTTTTAACTTATTCATTTAATAAAAATTTTCGTTCAGGAAAAAATATCAAAATGGGTAAGATGATTTTAATTAAAGCGTTTAACACATTTGAATATGTGTTTATTATGAAGCTGTTATATTTTAATTTTTATTTTTATTGATAATAATAATTTAAATATAAAATTTGTGTTTATACTTCCGTTTCTATATTCAGGATACAGTTTTTTGAATTGCAATACAAATCATTATTCTAATCTCTTAGACACCTGTAATTTTTGCGAATTAAAAAAAAAAAACTGTTTGTATTGTGCGATTACAAATTTAATTTTTTTAGATATCACATGATATCCTGATAACTTATTCATTCGTGTGATTAGATCACGGATGTCCAAACCATGGTCCATGGACCGCATACAGCCCAGGGTGGTTAGGGATGCGGCCCGACACAAAATCATAAACATTAAGAAAAAATTTTGTGGCTATGTTTCGCAATATGACTAAAATAAATGTACGCATTTTTTCAATACAATATCAAATATCCCGATAGGTTTATGTTGACCTCTTTTTTATTACTTTTATAATATATATATATTTAAAAAAACATGAATGACGTTTTTATTACTTAGATATGTATATTTTCCATATTTATGATCTCAAACGTGGAACTACTTGAAGATTTTAAAAGTCTCATCAAATGGGCCGCTGCATAATTCGAATTATTATGCAAGGATTTTTTCTTATCTATGGTGGAGGATATCACAAAAATTATGAATGACCCTTTTTTTTTCTTATTAGTTTTCGGCAGTGTTTGTTACTTAATATAAGGCCCAAGGCAATTCTTTCTTTTACAATGTGAACGATTTTATAAAAATAACGTTTTTAGATAACGTATTTTTTTTTTTTAAGTGTCATAGCATCGGCCGGGACGCGAACCCGCAACCCGGGCAACTGTCTCTTTATAAGGCAGTCGCGCTGACCTCTCGACCACCAATGCAAGACTTTATTTTATCCATTAAAATAAACAATTTTACAATGAAAGATTAATTAAATTGAAAAGAGGTCACTTCAAATGTTTTGAGAGAATTATTTCATTATACAAAATTTATGTATTGAGATGGGAGATCCAGACCTAACGTTCACACTTCTTGCGACTCCAGAGCAGTAAATCCTTTGTCCTTTTTCTTTTTTACAAAATATCGTTTGCAACAGAGCAGTACTCAGAGGCAAAACTCTCCATACAGTAGCGGCACTCAGTGCAAGCGTGAGTAATCAATGGATGCAGGAAAGTTTGTGCATAAAATTACTATATAATGTCTACTCATCCAATATCCCCAGATTAGTTTTTAGCTTGTGGGTTTCATCAGTGAAGAGCCTTGGGTCTGAGAGCATTGCATCTACATCTTAGTATGGATGCTAACTGAGTTCAGATCTATACGATTATACAAGCTAATGAGTGTGAATTGAAAATATCAATGTGTTTTCTTCTGGACTCCAAACTTTATGGTTAACTAATAAGGTAAAAAGTGGCTGCTGGAATGTTGCATTAGATCCTAAGATCTATATGCAATGCCCTCAGATTACTTTGGCTTGTACTGAGTGGCACTAGTTTATGGAGAGTTTAGTCTCTGTGTAAACAACTTGTGTACACATAAAGAATGGTGTGATCATGTGATGTTTAGTGGTTTAACAGAGCACTACAAATTGTAATATATTTAGTTAATTAAATGAAGTCTTTCTCACACTGCCAATAAATCACTGGCATAATTGGCATGTACGCAATAGTAAAACAGACTTTAGTAAGCAAAGCTCTCTTTAACAGCTTTTTGTCACTGAATAATAGAAAAAGCGCTACCCACCGACTTTCCAATTTCCAAAAGGTGAAGTTTGAATGCTTCTCCGCCTTTATTTTATTCTCTAATTATGAATAGCTACGTATTTAATTAGCAATTAATACAAGAATTGCCTATTTGAAAGATCTTAAACAAAAACTTGAAAGCTAACGAAATCTATTGCTATTAATTTTAAAAAACAAGCTTACACATAATGCCTTTGAATTTATGATTTAGTATTGTATATTATCTATAGTATTCTGACCCATAGACATCCAGAAACTAATCACATCATTAATTCATCCATTTTTCCATTTCATTTATCACCCAGCTCTTCAATTCCACATAGCTCTTCCAATTTCTTATATCATTCAACAATATCTAGCTCTTCCGTCCTTTTTTCTTGTTTCTACTCACCATTCTCTCCAAAACATCATTCATTAAATTATACTTTCTTTTTAATATATACCCAATTAAGTTAATTTCCTCAAGCAATTTTCTTTTTTCATTTATTCTTTTCAAAACAACTTCATTCGCTATTTGATTTTTTCCATTCTTATCCAAGGTCCTAAAAAAATACAGGTAGACAGTCATATATGGTTTTTATAGGTATAGAGAAGAAATGTATGATAAAGTAAATAGAAATAGATTATGGGTAAATATAGTACATTTGAAAATGGATGGAGCTTTAGTGGATATTACTAAGAAATTATATGAAAATGATTACTATATGTATCAATTAGAGAATATAGAATCAGTTAGAGAATATAAATCAGTTAAAGTTAAAAATAGGGTGGGAATAAGGCAAAGATGCTCTATGTCACCTATTTTTTTTGTTGTTGTATTTGAGAGAATTGGAGAGACAATAAAAAGACTAGGAAGAGGGGTAGAGATACCATTAATAGGTAGCAAGGAAGTATATACATTGTTAGGTCTTTTATCTGTGGATGATGTCTTTTTGTGTGCAGAAAGAAAGGAAGATATGGAAGTTATGCTGAGGACATACGGAAAGGTGGGTAAAGAGATGGTGATTAAATTTCATGAAGAAAAATCCAAAGTAATGATGATTAATACTGGCGAAAGAGAATTGGGGGATATGAAGTTAAGTGTTGTGAATAGATATAATATTTGGAAATTATCTTAAGTAATCAGAGAAATTGCTTGGATGAAAGAGAGAGAGAACTGATAAATGAAGCAAAGAAAAGAAAGGGATTGATAAAGAAATTAACAGTGTTCTCATATAATAAATATGATGTAGCTAGAATTGTATGGAAGAGAGTTGCAGTAGCAGGGTTAACATATGGCAATGATGTGTTATGTGTTAGTAAAGGGGTATTAGATTACTTAGAAAAAGTACAAAGGGAAGTAGGAGGATATGCATTAGATGCAGATGTGTCAATATCAAAGAAGGCAATTCAAGGAGAAATTGGATGGTCACGTTTTTATATGAGAGATGCAAAAAGCAAATGAAAATGTTTGGTAGATTACAGTTTGTGGATAATAAAAGAATAGCCAAAATAGTATTTAATTGTATTATAAATAAAGGGCAGGCAACAAGATGGGTGAGAAAGGTAATGTGATATGCAAAAGATTTGGATAAAGAATTTGTCAGCATACTTATACAAAAGATAGGATGATTGGGTTAGGAGAATTGTTGAGTGTTAAGGGATGGGATAGAAGAATAGATGCATTAATAAAGAATAGGGAGGTGGAGAGATGGAGAACTGGTGTGGAGAGTAAAAAGAGTTTAAATATTTTATAGAAGTAAATCAGAATATTGGTTGTGAGTTAATTTATGATAATAGCAAGGAAAGTAGTTTACTGTTTAAGGCTTGAACAGGATCTTTAGTAACAAGGGAATATACACATAAATGGAAAAATGTGAGTGATTTAGTCTGCAAGTTATATAAGGAAGGCATGGAAAATAATAGGCATCTGTTAATTGAATGTAAATGCCTGAAAGCAGAAAGTGTACAAATAATGAAGTTGCAGAAGAATAAATATAAACAAAGTGATTATACAGAAAGTGAGTTATTAGTTTTTATGATGGGTTTGGGGAAATATAAGGGGGATTGAGATATAAAGGCCATGGAGTTGACAAAGATTATATTGTAGAAATGGAATGCAGCAGGATAGAGAAGAATATGGAAAAACTTAGAGTGGGGAATGGAGATGTGAAGTTAAAGTAGCTAACAGATTTCTCTGATCATAGTTTCTGAGAGATTCCCAACTCCGTATAAGGAGAAGTCATAGTTCATCACATCACATTAGTGTTTTAAATAAATGCTTAACATTTGAAAAGGCCACATAACAATGTGCCTAAAAAGGCTTTTAATGTATAATTGAATATATATGTAGCTTGAAGTTGATACTTGTGCCATTTCTAATTATGTGATTTTTTTAAGTTGAATATTTATTTATTTGGGCAATACATATGTTCAATTAATAAAAATTATATATATATGACAGTAGATGGCATTCTACCAAAAACACTGTCAAGCGTAGTTTTTTGTTTACATAAATGTCAGAGCAAGCATTCACTATCTCTAACTTTAATTTCCACCTTCAGATCATGATTTCAAGCTATTTGCTATCGTCAGTGAAGGACAGGAATAAGAAAATAGATCTAAACACAAACTCTGAGCGTTTATGAAACAGTTTCTATTCAGCTTGCAAGTGTGAATCTCTTAGACACTTAATGTCTTCAAACTCAGCTTAGCAAGCCAGATAGCTACATGGGTCTGATCTCAGTTCAGCATCACCACATAGTAGAAGCCTCTGCAATATATATCATTGCAAGAAAGACCTCAAAGGTACATTTATGAAAAACAAAAAAACACAAATTAAAAACTTGCTGATGCTTGTATTTATGACAATAGATGGTGTTCTACCAAAAACACCGTCAAGCGTAGTTTTTTGTTTACATAAACATCAGAGCAAGCATTCACTATCTCTAACTTTAATTTCCACCTTCAGATCATGCTTTCAAGCTATTTGCTATCATCAGTGAAGGACAGGAATAAGAAAATAGATCTAAACACAAATTCTGAGCGTTTATGAAACAGTTTCTATTCAGCTTGCAAGTGTGAATCTCTTAGACACGTAATGTCTAAAAACTGTTACAAATGTAAGTTTTTTCTAATGCAATTTGAATCTAGTTGATAACGACTACATAGTTATATTTGTTTTTTAAAATATTGTTTTACTGTATTAATTATTGTATTATTTTGAATAATTATATATATTTTATTATAATTGGAATACAGACATTGATTAATAATTTATATATATATACTCTGTAGTCAAGTTACAATCTTTAAGTGTCCATATATAGTCAATGGACCATTAGTAAGAATAGATTTCCATTCTTGCTATTAAAAGGTGTGAAGGTTGCCTTGACAACAGTGAGAAATATTGATTACTATTTTTACTGTGAATGTTTAGGTGGTTACTGGTTGGAATCTAGTTACATCATTGTCCCAGTTAGCTTTAGGCACTATTTCACTTATTATTTCTAAATAATACATGAGTCATTTAAAAGTATTGCAGTTTATAACGTTATAATTGACTATTTATTAGTCTGCATTACAGTGACATGATTATTTCATGTTTAAAGAGGTTTATTTAAACTTTATTGTATCAATATTTCATACTCTGTAGTCAAGTTGCAATCTTTAAGTGTCCATATCTATTCAATGGACCATTAGTAAGAATGGATTTCCATTCTTGCTATTAAAAGGTGTGATGGTTGCCTTGACAGCAGTGAGAAATATTGATTACTATTTTTACTGTGAATGTTTAGGTGGTTACTGATTGGAATCTAATTTTATATATATAAAGAATTGTTTTATTAAATAAATGAGGAATAACTTTTTTTGCTGTAACTAGTAAGCGCCTATTACAAATTATTTGTAACTTCAGAATTCTTTTACTTACAATTTGTACTGAATTTGTAATTAAAATTTGCTAATTAACAAAATTAATTATTAATATTGGTGAGTTCCTTTATAACATTTATTATTCCAATAGGCTAGATAAATTTACATATGTTTTAAAAAGAGAGTAATAAAAATATGCTTCTTTAAAAAAATCATTTTACAATATTCTTAATCCATGTTTCATAAACATAGAAATTTTACTATTATTTCTGTTTAATTTTAATGCAGTTTTATCTTTAATATAATAACCGAAATACTTTAAAATATTAAAATTCATTAGTGCAATAATGTTAACATCTAAGTAAAAAAGTAAATCCTTATATAGCATAAACACCTTTCTAAAGAAACAATGAAAAACAAGGTATTATCTAGTAAAGTTATCAATCACTTGACTAATAGAAATTGTTTTTCTATCTGTTTTACCTTCTCATTAAGAATATCTAGATACACATTTACTGACCAATATCAGCTACCTACTTATCTACTTATATATTTCAAATATGGCATTCTTCATATACCTGGAGCATAATTGTAAATATAGGGCATTTGAACACTGACTTTCAAGCACCCTTCATCTATCCACACTATCTCATATCACTGATACACAAATCCCCTACATTTACAATTAAGCTTCAGGTCCATCCCTCTTCTATGAATTTAAATAGATAAGTACCTATACATGGGGTTTCAGAATGACTTGAGGTTGACATGGGCCTGACAATAATATTGGCATCAGGATTTGGGCTTTCCATCATCAGATTTTCAATGGTATGGATGATTGAAGAGTTGGAGATTGGAGTAGATTGAAGCCTGTCCATTAAACTATGAAGATTTGCTATCTTAATATAAACTGAGCACTGATTATATATATGTGTGGGAGATGATAATCTGTACCAACTGATGAGTGCTGGTTTAGCACAAAATACGTTTATTGGTGATTATTTATCTTTTTACTTGAGGGTGATCATGTGTATGTGGTATAAGGTAGTGTGGATAAATGAAAGGTGCTTGAAAGTCTGTGTTCAAATCCCCTACATTTATCTACTTATATATAAACCAGTGTTTGAATCTATGCAGATTGTATGTTAATAGACAATTCACATTCTGTACAAGTAATTATTTTTAAAATATTTTTTTAATATTGAGTATTTCATTAGATATAAATTGACAGACTTTATCATTTGTTTCAGGTACCTTAGAGAGAATGGGTAAATGCTGTAAACTTACTACAAATCCATTAAGACATGTGACTGTAGAGCCCATATTGTTTTTAACCATGCTTTCTATGGCTAATTATCAACCTTTATATCAAGAATTACTTAAAATAAAAACATGTCATTTCACATTTAATTCTTCTATAAAATTTTGTGAAAAACTTATAAAATCTAAAACTAATGATACTTCAAAAGGAGGGCCATATTATCAACTTTATGAAAGTATTTTAGTAGAAGCGTCTAATTGGCAACTGTTTAGCACACTGTTACACACTTTACCATCCATAATCCTAACCTTCTTTATGGGATCCTGGAGTGATAAAAAGGGCAGAAAAATTCCAATATTAGTATCCCTTTCTGGAATTATTCTAGATACAATTTTATTATTTTTTAGTGAATTTTACATTGAGCTGCCTATATATGTAATGTTGTTATCTTCTTTACCAAGTGCACTGACAGGAGGCATTATTGCTATAATCATGTCATCATTCAGTTACTTATCAGATGTAAGTGATGTTAAAAGTAGAACAATAAGAATTGCTCTGGCGGATGTGGTCTTTTTTTGGGGTGGGGCTGTAGCTGCTTTCTCAGGTGGACAAATTGAATCCACATTAGGAAGACTTTCACTATTAATTTTTATTCTTGTCAGTTATATACTCGCACTTATTTATACTTGTCTAAGAATTAAAACCGTTTCAAAAGAGGCTCACCAAAACAATGAAGAAAATAGGATGTCATTAATCAAAACATTTTTTAACATAGAAAACATACAAGAAACTGTTAAGACAATTGCTAAAAAGCGAGAAAATAATGGCAGACTTCATATTCTAATCTTGGTTGCAACTATGTTTATTTACGCTGGAATAACATTAGGTAATATATTTTTTTCTTAATTTAAGGCTTCACAATAACATGTATGCATGGGTAGAATAAAAATTTAATGCAATAAATGAAGATAATAGTGTTAAATAGAAAAAGTAGGAGATAATGCTGTATTTTATTTAACAGTATATAATTTTTATGTGATGTACATTTAATAGTGTTTTCTATCATAATTGAATATTTTATTATATATATATATACAACAATAAAACTAATAAATATAATGGTAATTAATTATTACATACAGTTTTTTTAATTTAACAGCAGTTGAGGAGGGTTAAGGAATTAACTGAAAGTACTTCTATGGATTGAAAGACTGTATATAATAGTCAATTACCATTATATTAGTTTTACAGTTACTACAATTAATTTTTAAATTAATGAACATTTTGTTTATATATATATGTGTGTGTGTGCGTGTTAACATGGTAATATTTGAAGTGTAAGATTATCCATTTATTATTATTCATTTAGAAAGCACTCAACCTAGAACAGTAGCTAATGAAAGCTTACTGCCCCAGGCCAAGAGTTACAATGAAACTGTCAGGCTGATTGCATTCAAAAGGATTCTCTCTTGAGTGCCATTCCAAATCTAATATAGAGATCACAGCACTGCAGTTTACATTTATATATGTAAAAAGTCAAAGTATAGCAAACTTTTTAATTTTGTTATAATAACCATCTCCACTGGTAGGTTATGTATTGAAATATATTTTTGATGAATGTTTAAGATGGAAATATTTAAGGTGTTAACACTTTATACTTTTTAAATATTAATGTTAAATACATATTTAAACTAAATGTAAATATGGACAGAATATAATATATATAAACTGTAACCTTATATTTTAGTATAAAATATAAAGATCGATATAACTGGTATAAAATTTTCTCTGTCTTCTTTTTGGTGATTTGATTGCCTTGGTTTGCGTTTTTTAACAGATTATTTTCTTGCATTCAAGATAATTTATTAGAGAGAATAAGTAACATTTTGCTTTACTTATTGTCTGTGTTATTTTAATGTATTTAAATTGCTTCTTTCCATCCACTGATTTGTATCAAAATATGTTTAACTTTTTAAAAATTGACAACACATTAAATTTAGTAAAATGTGATTGAAAATAATAATAATTTTTATTTGTTTAAAATAGTCTTAGAAATTATTTTCATTGAATTATAAAACCATTTGTTTAACTAATTTTAATTATTAAAAAAATGATATAGTAATTACATATGCGTTTCAATGTAAAAAAAAAAAAAAAGAGCGCGATTAAAGAGATCGTCTGCAATAAGGTTGCTGTTAAAAAAAGAAAAAAAGAAAATGGTGTAAGAATAAAGTGTATGCAAAATATGATAAGCTTATTTTTTAAAAATAGTTAATAAGTAAATGGATTTACCAAAAAGTTTTCTACAAATGTAAACACAAAATGGTGGTATTTAATAATAGAATGAAGTGCTAAATTTAAAAATCTGTTCGAGTCAACTAGCCAAGTGGATCAAATCGCTAATAATTTTCTAATATTTACACTTAAAAATATGTCGGAGCTTTCAAATTTAAAAGTAGAATTAATTGCAGAGAGGTCAGTATGTTTGGAATTTCTTATTATTCTACAATTTGGCAAAACTAAATAGATGTTTTAATTACAGAAGTTTTTTAAATATGAAAACTTTCTTTTTAAAAAAGAAGAGGTTTAAAATCAAAGTTAAATGTTAAAGTTATTAACATGGTTTAATATTTCCGTTTATAATTTAAAATAATATAGCGTTGATTAATTTATTTAACTTTATACTGCCAGTAATGTATTTGCTAGTTAATTTGTTTACCATTTGAATAATGGAAACAGTCTTCAAATAATTAATTAAAACTACTTTCTAATTTTGTCGTTAATTTGGAATTATTAAATTATTTGCTCTAATTAGTATTCCTATATTTAAACGTGGATAAATAAATATTAGCCTGGATGTTATAAACTTGGAACAATTTTATATAGAAATGTGAAATTTAATAACTTATGAAGAACATTTTCATTTAAACTCTGCGTGTCATGTTTTTGGAGTTGTTTTATATTTATGGAGCCACATAAAATCATTAATTTAAAAGTGCTTATAATATCTAAGACAAATAGATAGAATTACATTTATGGAATTCAACTATAATTATAATTATCACTTTGTGTATTTATTGTTCAAGACATTTTACATGGATTTCACGGATCATATTTATTATTATAAGATGCTGTAGAATTTAATTTGTCACACGCACACTTGCTAGAATTCATGTATTTAAGTAAGAATGAATTAATTTAATTTTATTGTTATATGAACTTGTATGTGAAGTTCATGAGTTATATTTTATTAGGTTTAAATTAAATTAATGGGATTGAATAAAATACTTATTCAAGGGAATAGCGCTTGCGAAAAAGCTTGAAAATTACTAATGAATTTATGATATGTGACAACCTCTCATGAAGTGTCTTGTGAGTCTTTCCAGAGTTCTATTCCTATACTAATGTCACTTATATTACATTGTTGCTATGTTTTATTTTAAGCAAGATAATTTAATATATTAGTTGTCCTGATTAGTGAAACACTTTTATTATGCAAGAAACCACATCTGCTAAAATGTTAGTGTTTTCTGAATGGTCAGAATAACTGAGGAGGATGATTTTTGCACTTTAAATGTGAAGTAAATAGTAGTACTGCTTTACAATGTTAAAAGGCATTAATCTGTGCTGGTGGTTAATCCGCAGATTAATTAATTGCCACTTTCTGTATTTTACACTCATTCCTGCGCTGGTGGTTAATCCGCGGAATTGGGTAATTATATTTATTGCTTTATGATGGTGTATAAATCCACAAGGCACTCAGTGTTATATAATTCCTATGTGTAGATGAATGCATCCACAGGAATATGATTTTACTTCATAAATATAAGTTTGGGCAAAGTATTTTGGTTATTCTGCTAAAATAATCTTCTTCCATTTATAAGCATAATTTATAAGTTAAGTCATAAAGTGTAGCAGGACATTCTATTTAAGTTACCTAATAATAATTAACTATTTGTTAATTAATATTTTATCTAAATGTAAGTTTAAATTTTCATTTTATTTAGCGTTAGCATTATAGCTAAATCATACAAATATAATATTATTTACTACATTATTATAGGTCTACAGTATAGGTTTATTGGTTCTGGAGCTGACACATTGGATATTTCATGAGTTGATGCTGAATTTTTGCATAATTTCCTCAAGACATCAATTATATCAAATTGTAATATAATATATGATTAGGCTTTATAAAACTGTGCCTATGATATATTATTGAAGGAAGCCAATAGAATTATAATTTATTTATTTATTTTATTTGTTTATTTATGTATTTAGTTATTACATTAAACATCAATTACTTATTAGTCATAAAATCTGTAAATAAATATTGATTTATAATTAAACTTACTGTGCCGTTGCTATTTGTCATTCATAAAATCAGAAATCATATATCTTGAATAGAGCATACATTGAAGTACATACTATTGTCAGCATGATATAAGAGTTTAGTAATATTTTGAGAAAAACATTTGAATGCTTTTTGTCCTTGGTAGTTTATGATGTGTAAGGTACAATAAAATCCCATTTACCTTTTCCATCATTTAAGTTTTGCGTAGTTGATTCGAGTACATGATACAAAATTGATTGATTTTATAAACTTATAAACAGATTTACCAGATAATGACATGATTAAATGTATTTACTTAATGTTTTAATTGTCATTCATCAGTATAACAAGAGTCGCATTGATATTTATTAAATTATAGAAAAGAACCCAAGTATTCCATGTTTATTTATTATTGCAAAGCTCTTACCTAGACTAGCATTTGTATTAAAAATCATATATGTAATTTTAAAATTCATAATCTTTAGTAGTTCCACAAATTATACCATTTTGTCCATGGTTGGCCATAAGGTCTCATGTGATGAAAAATCGCAAATTAAGGTTTGAAGGATAATAAAATTGCATACCTATAGTTTGTTTAATGTATTTTCACATACTACTATGATAGTTCTTCATGGTACACCCTGGCTGCGACCAGATTAGATCATAACAATTTTATGTTATATCACTAGTTTTGTTTGTGGTAATTTGCTCCAGATTTCAGTTATAGTCTTTGGTGCATAATATAGATGGCATGATATGCTTTTGGTTATAGTTCTTGGCACCACAATGATGGGAGCATTCAGTTAGATTGATGGGTACAATTCTTAGCTGCCCAATGAGTAAAGCCATTGGTTATAAATAATATATAGATATGTCGTTACATTAATTTAAAAGAAAAACAAAGTTCGCAAATAAAAATAAGTGTATTAAAAATCTATAAAAAAACTAGACGCTAAAATTAAAATGTTGTTAAATATATATATTCGCACAGATGCTAAACTTTAAAAATATTTTTTTTTTATATATATAAATAAAAAAAGGTATTTGAACGTATTTTTTTTTTTTTTTGATAAAAAAATACAAGAGTTAAATATTAAAATATTTAATATAAGTTAAAATAAAAACAGGTATTAATTAATTCCTGTAATCTATAAATGGAGATGATTGTTTATTATTTGAAAAACAAGCTAGCCCTCAAGGCTCTTATGTAATTAAAGGGTCAGATGGAAATTAGATAAGAGAAATTAGCTGGACCAATGGAAGCACCAAGCCTTGGCTCGGACCCTAACGAAAGTGATGGATTGGTGACGTTTTGTTGTTTGAATCCGTGTGGATAATATAAAAAGGAGAAATATTGAGTATTGGGCAGTTCCAGCTGTTTGTTGTGAGAGATGGGGTGGGACGCACATACCTCACTCTCTATTTTTAAAAATGAACTGATTGAGATACCGAAGGGAACCAGCTGGTGCCACCTCCAGGGCATTGTCTTCTAAACGAGAGGTCACGGGAATATAAAACAAGAACCTGGACTGTGCTACTGTAAGCTATCGACAATGAACTTAAAAAAATTTTTTAAATAATTAAGAACTTTCATGAAAGCAATTTAAGTGTTAAAAATGGAGTTTCTATTTGACCTTTAAGTTTAAAATCAATTGATGTTTAATTTTGTATGTTTGTTATTGATAAAAAAATCATTTCCATTTATTTTAATTGTATAAATTATTTATTGTTTAAATTTTAAATGTATGAAATTTGGGTTGTTTATAGACGCTTGCATGGATTCGTTTGCGGTTAATTATATTTTGGTTTTCATATTTGATCAAAATATATAGACATTCGATAAATGATGATACCTTACGGTGAGTATCTAAAATGTATTTATTCGGATGTCTTTTAAGTTATTGGTGACAACGCAAGTATCTTATGGTGAATACTATTGGGTTACTTATAAGTTTCCCTCTGCGATTGTCGGTATCAATAATTTTGTATTTTGATCGTTTATGCTTATTTTGAAATGTTTTTGACCATGGAATCTATGTAATCGATCTATACCCAACATTTTAAAACAAATTGTATAAAAGTTATCTGTGCGAACATATCTAAATGATAAATTTAAGTCGGGCGTGAACGGCTATATAGTTTTGTAAGGTTATATTAAGGGAGGGTAATCTTAGGTTATTTGTTTCGTGGTTGAATTGGCTCAATGGTTTCGATATATTTGTGTAGGTAGTAAATGTAGCAGGAGATCCGCCACGTGCAGGATTACATATATACGCCGCACACCCTCTGTTGCCTATGGAATTGGATAGTAAGACGCAAGACGCAATCCATTCCTATGGAGTTTTATGTTTATTGTTCTACTCGCCATCAGAAGTAGCATTCCTGGTGGTGGAGAGCAACAATGTCTTCTCACTATACTGTTCAGATGTGCATTCCTGACAGTATAGTCTATTTAGTGCCGTTGTATTTTCATGCTACATTGAATACATAAGTGTATCGGATGGTTGGCGTCAGTTTGACTTTGAATTTTTAGCCTAGGGTTAAATAAGGGAAGAATATTGTCTTTTCAAATGCAGATCTATGTAGCCTATTCATACCCGACCCTCTAAATAAAATATTAAACATTATAGCAAGCTATTTTAAATGTAAAATTAAAAGTTAATATAAAAATCTAAATGTTAAACTTATTCCTCGGGTTTAGAATGATTTTATATGTGCGTAAATAAATATTTTTCTGTGTTAATTTCTGGCAGTGGCTTTTATTATTTTTTTATATTTATATCTAAATTTATAGATTTTTATCTCTGCGTCTCCACTGAGCTAGTGACAATGGGCTAACGATCTAAATATGTAAATAAAGTGGAATCCTAACAGCGCGTATCTGCCTACTTTATAAATTTTTCTAGGCTCAAATGCCTAGATGGCGCCCTTGGTAGTGCGGTGCGGTGCGATGCGATCTCCCACTTCGTTTGGATCGTTATACTAGACTAGCATTTGTATTAAAAATCATATATGTAATTTTAAAATTCATAATCTTTAGTAGTTCCACAAATTATACCATTTTGTCCATGGTTGGCCATAAGGTCTCATGTGATGAAAAATCGCAAATTAAGGTTTGAAGGATAATAAAATTGCATACCTATAGTTTGTTTAATGTATTTTCACATACTACTATGATAGTTCTTCACGGTACACCCTGGTTGCGACCAGATTAGATCATAACAATTTTATGTTATATCACTAGTTTTGTTTGTGGTAATTTGCTCCAGATTTCAGTTATAGTCTTTGGTGCATAATATAGATGGCATGATATGCTTTTGGTTATAGTTCTTGGCACCACAATGATGGGAGCATTCAGTTAGAGTGATGGGTACAGTTCTTAGCTGCCCAATGAGTAAAGCCATTGGTTATAAATAATTCTATTACAGTTCTATTGGGTTATAGTAAAGTGAGTCTGATTATAGTAGTTCTCCGACATCAAGGTATTAAGCTTGATTAATGTTGATGGTTACATGTGAGCTCTTGGTGCCTGTCAACGTATGGCCCAATTGACCAATTGATGATGGTTACAATATATATATATATATATATAACCTTTCTCTTTTGTCTATGTTATTCTAGTTGGATCTACATTACTCCAGATGATAATGATTACAGCATAATCAAAAGTATTTCTGTTTAATTAATATATTCTTATTGTCTAGTGTTAGCATAATTTAAAATTTATATATAGTATATTTTAATAGGTAAATTGATATTTTACATGCACCCATAAATATATACAAAAAATTAAATACTGCCTATTAAGTATTTATAAAAATAATCATTTATTTGGGTGGTATGAAAATGGACTAGAAGAAAGACCTTAATTTAAATTCATTATTCAATACTTCAAAACAATCAATTGATAGCAAATCTATTCCTGGTATAGTTTATAAGATTCGTTGCATTTGTCATTAAATTTATATAGGTCAAAATAAATTAAGTCTTAATGAAAGAGTTAAAATTTATAAGAATAGATTTAAAAATAGGTATTATAATTTGGTTTTGTATATTCATGAACTGAATATAGACCACAAAATATTATTTGGCAATGCAGAAGTTATTTTGTATGAAAAATGAATTAAAAAGATGAGTCAAAGAAACACTGATTAATCTTCTTGAATCCGAGGCCATCAATCTCATGAAAACATCCTTTAATGTAAAAAGTGATTTGTTTTTGAAGTGAAATACAGGAAGGCTATGTTATTTTGTAATTTATATGTTGTTTGTTATCTAGTTGAATTTCATTTGAGTCTATTTCTTAATAGATGAAACCATAAGTCTTAAGAAATGTTTTTGACTAGTATTGTAATGTAATATGATTTTCTATTTTATATATACACAGTATATTTAAATATTTCTTTATCCATTAAAACACAGACATTTTTAACTGAAATATATGCCATATATATGAAGAGGTTGAAGATATTTAGACAATACAAAAAAACTTTTACATAGTTTATTACAAAGCAAGGGATATTCCAATACCTCTAATGATTTTAGAAGATATTTTATTATTGTTTAACTGAAAGTAAATTGAACTCTGGTGCAAATTTTATATCAATTATGATTTTAACTTGAGCTAAAGGAAATATATTGTGACTATATCATGAAAGGTTTCACTTTATATAATTGATTTAGCCATTAGAAAGATTCTATCAGTTAACGAATTGCTCAGTAGTAGCATGTCATACACTTGTGGCAGCTGATTTGTTAAAATTTTTTCTTTTTTATATTGCATGAAAACTATAAACACAGTGTCAACAGAAATCCTGGTATTCATTGCTGCTTAACTCCATCTTTAAAATGGTGTATCAAATTTGAAATAGGATAAAATTTGACTTTTTTTTAATAGGTGCATTTAATTTTGTTTTCTGGTCAATTTACTAGATTACACAAAGACAACAAAGGCAGAAATCATTATCAGCCAGATTAGTTAGTAAAATGGATTAAAAATACACTGATGCTTTGCATTTCAAGGCCTTCAATGCAATAAAAATGTAATCACAGAATATCAGTCGTAAGTATTCAATTTTAATTTTTTAATTATTTGAATATTTTAAATTTTTTTTAATTATCTCATAAATGGTATAATTTATTAATATGTTTGTATTGGTGTGTCTATGTAGTATATAAATTATATAATATTAAATTATTTGTGCTCTTTATTATACAATATATAAATTTGTATTCACATATAACAAAAGTGTTTTTATTTACAATGTAATTTTGGGTCTCTGATCCAAGTTTGAGGCAGCCTTATTTTATAGACATAATGATTTTCAAAAGGTTTAATAATTTATTAATGTATTTATGTATGTATTAGTGTATTTGTGTTTGCACTTGCATGTTGGTATAACAAGTAATGGTTTACATATATATGTATAGAGAAGTTTAATGTAAATTTTAAGACTGATTATCAGATGTACAGAAAGGTTGCAGTTGATAAAGCAATCACAAAATTTACTGGGCATAGTACCATGTGAAAATACAAACACTTAAAACCAACAAAGAAAGATTTCAAATGGTGTGTGAGTAGTGATAGCCACAATGGTTATGTATATACCACATGGAATTGTATGCAGGTAAAGAATCAAATTCTGATTCTTGCCTATGCCTTGATACTCAGACTGTGAGTCAGTAGTTTTGCCACATCTTGCATCACATTATTTTCAAGTCTATAGCTAGAAAATGTGCTATATGCAAATAAATTATATCTCTGTGGAACAATAAATGTGTGCATAAAGAATATAAACATCACTGGTGTACACAAAAAATATAACATGAAGAGATGAAACTCATTTTATCATTGACAGTATCCTACAATTTCTAGTTTTAGATAGACAAGAAGGCAATTGTTATAATGACAAATGCATATGTATCTTCTGGAAATGATTTGTTTTGTATCTTTTATAGGATGAATCTTTTTCTTATAGATGCCTTTGATATTTGTTAACTTTTGGGGCACAAAATAAAAAATTCTTATGCAACTAGTTTTGAAGATTTTGAAGCTATGGATTATCTCAGGTAAAAAGTATTATACATGGTTTGAAAGATAATTTTGTGAGGAATATAAAGAAATTATCAGTGAAGATATAATTTAAACTTAATTAATGATAAAGTAGAAATTATGAACAAACAATAAAGTAATAATTGTCAGATATTGAAACTTCTTTTTTCCTTAATTTTAAATGGTAGTCACTATGTCTCTTAGCCTTATTACTTTTCTTAGTTTTTCTAGTTTCTATCAATGTACAGTTTTTTGCTCTAACTTTATTAAAACTGTAGTTATTATGAAAATTGTGCCTCAAGTCACTTTTTTAAAAAATTCAATATGGTGCCAGGACAATCATTAAAATAATTATAACTTTTTTCACCATTTAGCATTAAAAAAAGCTTTAGTTAATACTAATAGACCATATATATAAATTATTTATTTAAAAAAGTTTAGTTATACAATTAAAAAAATTAAATATAATAACAGTTATTACAAGAATATATGCTGCATTATAAGTTCACATTAATTATAATATATCTGTATTAAAATAAAAAGTTAACACATGTTAACATGTCACATTATTTTATTTTTTAAAAAATTATCAAATATATTTAATTAGTCTTTGAATCAATAATGTACAAATTATTAGATTTCACAGAGGCAAAACTCTCCATACAGTAGCACCAATCAGTGAAAGCCAGAGTAATCAATGGATGCAGGAAGGTTCATGTATAAAATCCCTATCTAGTGCCTACTCATCCAATATCCCAGACTAATTTCTAGATTGTGGCTTTCACCAGTGAGAAGCCTTGGATCTGAGAGCACTGCACCTAGATCTTAGGATCTAATACAACTTTCCCAGCAGCTACCTTTTACTTTTTTAGCTAACTATAAAGCTTTGAGACCAAAATGAAAACACAATAATGTTTTTAAGTTAAATTCATTAGCTTGTATGTACAGTTGTATAGAACTCAGTTCAGCATTCATACTTTTTGGTGTAAAGTTCTTTAATAACCACAGACCTCATAATCTTATTGGGTAGGATTGATATTAATCCATCAAACATCACATGACGCTTACCCAACCTGTTTTTCACAGAGGCAAAACTCACTGATGAAATTCACAAGCTAGAAACTAGTCTGGAGATATTGGATAAATAGGCACTAGATAGGGATTGTATGCACAAAACCTTTCTGCATCCATTGATTACTTTGGCTTCCACTGAATGGTGCTTCGGTATGGAGAGTTTTTCTATATTAGAGATTGCTATGTAGATAATATCAAACTTTAAATTAAGATTTAGAAAGTATCTTTCTGAGGAAATTCCATTATTTATTTAAATAATATTTTCCTTAATAATTTAAATTTCTTAGTGTAGAATCTAAAAAGAAATGTCTGTGAAAAACTTCTTAGAAAGTATGATGCATTTAAATATTTTTCATTCTATCTTATTTACGTTTTTTGGTGCAATTTGTTATTTATTTATTGATCTTTCACAACTGAATAATTGATAGTTAACATGGTCATGTTAATAAACATAAAAATAAACATAGTCATGTTCAGATATTAAGAATTATTCATAATTTTTTAAGTGTGAATATTAATCCTTATTTTACAAAATATTTCAGGATCTTAAGTGGCATGTCAGTAATGATTTTTATTCTGAAATTATCAAGGATGGGAGGGGGCAATGCTAATGATAGATAAAATCAATCTGATGTTAACATTATTGTTTTCTGAAGTAAAATGATGTTTAGCAGATTATCTCTAGAAAATAATTCATTTTTAGAAGAATCGCCTTTAAAAGATCTATTGGTTATTAAAAATTTTTGATTATTTGAACAGACTTTTAATGAAATCTTAATTTTTAGTGAAATTACTTTTTTTTTCTCATGTGTCATAGCATCAGCCGGGCAGCGAACCCGCTAACCCAGGACAACTGCTTGTAAACTAGTTTTATATTTATGAATTATTTAATTTAACTTTGTAATATTTAAATATAAATATAATTTATATACTCAGAGTTTAGTTGTAATATAGGGGATTTGAACGTAGATTTTCAAGTACCCTTCAGCTATCCACTCTATCTCGTACAACCGATGCATATGACCACACACATGTGAAAAAATAAATGATCTCCAATATACATTTTCATGCTGAATAAGTACTCTTCAGTTGGTCCAAATCATCATTGCCCATATATATATATAATCATTGCTCAGTTTATATTAAGATAGCAAATCTTCAAAATGTAATAGACATGCTTCAATTTACTTGAAAGTATGTGTTTAATTTAGCTTTATAACAACTTTGTTAAAATAAAAGTGACATACTGTTAAAACATCTAAAACAGAACTAAACAGATAATTTCATATTTTCATTATATATATCAAGAAGGATAATATACTTAACAAACCACAAATAACACTTGTTTATTCTATTATTAAGCCACATGCATTTGGGTGCTGCTTGTAATTTCAGGATTTTTTGATATAATTTTATAGATCTTCGAATGTTTTCAGTACATTCTAAAACATGTTCCTCTTCATAATCATTTTTCATATATAAATAGCATTTTTTCATCATCACTTAGAGTAAAATTTAAATTTTCAAAAATCTAAGGTGATCTATTTCTCCAGTAGTAAAAGAGGCCATCTTTAGAAACCATGGTAATTTAATCATTATAAGATTTAATCTAATTAGTCTATATTTCAATATCAAATCAAATTGAAATAAAAATTTTTTGAGATTCTGTTAAAGGTTCATAAATGTCAACTTTCTGTTTAATGAACAGTAATATATAACTGATGATTGATTTATAAATCCGTCAATTATTTTGCGGCCAATAGGAGACTTTGTTAATAAGTCTCTTCAACTCATTCAACTGATTACAATTATGTTTTTTATATGCTAAATTAGTTTGATAAAAATTATTTCTTTTATTATCTGAAACAATTTTTTTAGAATGCAGCAGATAAAATAACATAGAGTCATCTAAAATTATTTCAGATATAAGTAGTTTATGATTTTTCAGCTGTTGCGCTAACGGGATTTTGTCTAATATCTAAGTCAAATAGATATTTGGAACTGTCAGTACTAGAAGATGGATCATGGTTGGAAATCTGCTTTAATCTCTAGAGAATGTTTTATTGGGAAGCAAATATGCAATATTATTATTATTTATTTCAAACTTCTTTTTTAGGTATATAGTAGATTTGGTTATATATGTTAAATTAGGTCATGTGACATCTGACTTTATTTTTTTGGTAATTTTAGATATATGTTTCATTGAGTCACATTTTATTATTTTGCTTTTATATTTCACATTCTTTCAATTCAATAAAAAGCATAATCTGATCTGTTTTTTAACTATTAAGTGTATAAATTATTTAATTTTTACAATTAAATAATATTTCCCATCTTTGTCAAAATGCAGATTCTTGATATATCTTTTATTATTACAATTACTTATTGTATGACCAACATTTTACATCTAAAACAACAGTGCTATTCCTACAAATTATTGTAATAGATATCTTATTTAACATGATCCACTATACCATTGTTTAATATTTTATTTTGCAAGACTTTCTATACATCCAGGCAATAGAATACGGAACATTTTGCAATAATTTTCAAAATATGTAAATTCATGAATCGCTTTTTGTAGATAAAATCTAAAATTCCTTATATAGTATATATTCATTTAGATGACAGAAATGTGATGTTAATACACTTTTTATATAATTCACTGCAGCCCAAATAATTTTCTATAAACACTGAAAAAATGAAACGATATTCAACTATCTAGCCACTTCCAGGTGGTAAAGATTTATAGATTTTTGTTTTATTCTAACAGATTAGCTTATATTTCATCAAAAACTTTTTATGGTTTGTAAAATTTCATTGTTTTATTTTTACTTCATCAGTATACTAATTTGCTTTCCCCAATCAGTAAAAAGTACATTAATTTAATGGAATTGTTTTTACGAATTTTTTGTAGAAAGATAGATTGATTTTTTCTTAGATATTTTTTTATATAAATTACCATGACAAAATAGAGAGAATATAAACATTCATCATAAGACAAAAAAAAATTCTAGTTTCACAAACTTTAAAGAAGAGTTTAGATTATGTGTACAATTTATTCTGCTCATCCTGTCCTTAAAATTAGGCAATTTATAGATGAATATGGCCATGTGCACACATTTTTATTTCTAATAATTAATTATTCAGTTTCATGATTATAATTTTTAATATTACAGGCTTGAATTACTAAATTCTTTATTTGAAACATATATTTCTATTAGAATTGTTTGTTCATCTGTTGGAATTAATATTTTGTTGGAATTAATATTTTGTTTCTTTAATTTTTTTTTGTTTCTTATGTAATTTTGATTGTATAGGCTCTGGCCATTTAAAAAATAAAATGTTGTGATTATTGTCAGATTTAATCATCCCAAATACTTCCTCATTTCAGTTGCTGACATTCCATTTATTACTTGCATGTGGTATTAAAAATTAATATAAATATACATAAAATTTTTGAATTTAAACATTAAAATCATAAAGCTAATATAGTCAATAAATAATCAAAATTACCCCAAATTCACAACTCAGACTATCCAAGAAAATAAACTCTACAATACTACCAATGAACTCTGGTTGAATTGCAAATTTGGGGTAATTCTGAATTTTTGAATTGTATTATAAATAATTGAATTCTCATCTTAGCCATATTGTATGTCATAAAAATTAGAATAATATTATTTAGTCTATATAGAATGCTACAATAGAGAATCTTTATAAATTTTGCTTGTAACACACATATACAGAAACTGTGATATCTTCACAATTTCTAATTGTAGTCGGTTGTGATGTAATTAATTGAGGTTCTTGTCAGTGCTTAATCCAGCATAGAAACTAATTTTTTTTTTTTATATTTTTTTTTTAATATATTGTCAAATAGTTTTTGTAGATCTAAAAAATTGTTCAAGAGTATATAAAGCAAGTAAATATATATATATAACAATATCTAAAATATATATAAAACAAAAACAAAAAACGTTTTTAATAATTAAGAAAATAAATACAATTGTAACATAACCTTGCAAATATTAATAAACAAGATTTATGATGCTATAGATAAGATTTGATTTAGAAAAATACTTTATGTTAATGACATTATTTTCAGTGATATAGATACGATTCGATCAAATGTGAAAAGTATTTAAATATGCTTGCAGTTGTAATCATTCATTTACTTTAAATTAAAATTTATAATCACTATAGTTTGTTTACGATATTTTAAAATTATATGTAATATATACGTCAATTAACTGGAATCATTTAATTAATATTGTAATTTCGAAGATCAATATATATTAAATACTGCCTAACGCTATACTAGTAATGATAAATAAAATAGAAAATCATATAATATTAAAAAACTAGCCACAAAAAGTACAATTTTACTTAAATTCTCGCAAGACTAACAACAAACAATATAATATATAAAACAAAATAGTCTTTCCATAATTCACTTCGAAGATGTAAAAAAAGTTGTTGATTTTTGAAGTGAATTATGGGAAGGCTATTTTGTTTTCTATATAGATGTGTATATCTTGTTGAATTTCACTTAAAAAGCTCTATTTTTTAGATAGACAAAACTATGATTGTGAAAAAAATTGAGTAAAATTTTGTTTTTGTCTAGTTTTGTTGTATGATTTTCTATTTTATATATCATTTTTAGCTCATATTAAGTGGAGATATTTATTGTCTAATATTTTTCAGAAAAATACAAAATTGGAGATTATATCATTATTCTAAACTGCATAAAAGAATGCAGTCATAACTTCTATATTATCATTTTCAATCATCTAATCTACTGCATAAAAAAGTCTTTCCAAGTTTAATCTAGTTTCATCCATATGTAGCTTATCCTTTTCACTTTATGTTATCTATTCATCTTATATGCTCTTTTTCTAGATCTTTTACAAATTCTTAAAATCCAGTTTTAGACTTCAGTATAATGACATATCCAGTTTTATTTTAACTTCTTAATTCTTTCACTAATAGCAGTGTATCTGATTCTCTTTTATCCATATATTTTGCTATAATTTCTCCCTGTAATTTACAACATATATCTTTCCATACTTTGCTGAAAACAGAAGCTTCCACAAAGTTTATATAAAATTAAGTATCATAACTTTTCCTAGGTATACCACAAGCATTGATTTAAATTTAATACTATGAATAAGTGTATCTATTAGTTTCAATCTATATTAATAATATTCCACATTCTATATTTGAAATTTGTTTGAATACCATTCATATTATAACCAGAATCAATATTGATGGCACCTAATATTAATAATAACTTTTTTATTGACTGACATTGATCTTTGATCTCTAATGCTGATTTTCTTGAGACTATTTTAAATAAATTACTTGCATATAAAACTAATTAAAACAGGCAAAACTCACTATACGTATTGCCACACACAGCAAGCCAGAGTAATCAATGGATGCCAGAAGGCTTGTGCATAAAATACCCATCTTGTACCTACTCATCCTATATCACCAGACTAGTTTCTGACTTGTGGCCTTCGTCAGTGAGAAACCTTGAATCTGAGAGCACTGCACCTAGATCTTAAAATCTAATGCAACCCTCCAGCAGCCACCTTTTATCTCCACTTAACTACAAAACTATGAGTCTTAAACTGAAAACACCTTAATGTTTTCAATCCAAGCCCACCAGCTTATATAGTCATATGTGTCTGAACTCAGTTCAACACCCATACATTTGGGTATCTTTGGTTCTTTAATAACCATAGCCATCACTATCCTATTAGGTAGGATTAGTTTTAAGCCAATAAACATCACATGACCACCACCTCTTATGCTTGTGTATAAACTGTTGTTAAAACAGGCAAAACTCATTATATGTATTGCCACACACAGCTGGGAATATTGGATGAGTAGGCACTAGATGGGGATTTTATGCACAAGCCTTCTGACATCCATTGATTACTCTAGCTTGCTATGTGTGGCATTGCGTATAGTGAGTTTTGCCTGTTTTAACAACAGTTATACACAAGCATAAGAGGTGGTGGTCATGTGATGTTTATTGGATATAAAAATAATTCTAAATTAATAGTATCTTTATAAATTTTTAAAGTGGCTATTGTTTTATTATTTAATTTATGTTTAAAATAAAACAGCTTAGATATTCTTCAAAATATTTGAAATTAATAAAGAAAAAAAAGTCATTTTTAAAATCTAAAATTAAAATTTATGTTAAGACAATTTTATAATCATGAACTTATTATTAGATTGGAGAAGCTAAACCACTAAACATCAAATGATCACCATCTCATGCTAGCACATTACTCTGGTTAGCACAAGGTGGCACTACTATATGGAGAGTTTTTGCCTGTTTATTGGAGAAGCTGTCAGAAAATTAATATTAATCAAGAAAGTTTTTATGTTGTTTTGTGGTAGTTAGAATCTATTTTGCATTTAATTAAACTATTTTATTATAAAATATGTCTTATTTCATATATTTCTTTTTAATAACATCCACCAACTTTTCGTTAAATGAATACATTTTATTTACATTTGGTATCTATAATGTAAGTATTTGTGGTCTTTTGTTTCAAAAAGATATGGGGCATTCAAAGTTTGTTTTTCATTTTAAATCTATATTAATTACAATGAATTTATTTAACTTATAATTTAGTAATTTTATTATATTTTTCTTTTATTTTTTTACGCTCACTGTTTTTAATTCTGGGCTGATGAGATTGTCTTTTATACACACACATTTAATTGAAAAGCAACCAAATATGTCTGTATGTGCAGATAGATTTTTTTTCTTCTCATGTGTCATAGCATCAGTCAGGATGTGAACCCGCTAACCCAGGACAACTGCTTGTAAAGCAGCTGTTGCTGACCTCTCGACCACCAATGCTTGACATGTGCAGATAGATTTATGATGTAAAAAAAGAATTATCATCAAAACTGTTTTTTAATAGAATTTAGTCATAAAAGTTTTAAAAAATGATAGAAATTTTATAATCATTTCAGCAAATAA
Source organism: Epiperipatus broadwayi (assembly GCA_028023455.1). Lineage (NCBI taxonomy): Eukaryota > Metazoa > Onychophora > Udeonychophora > Euonychophora > Peripatidae > Epiperipatus > Epiperipatus broadwayi. Next base: position 61,403 of record JAQFVV010013628.1, on the reverse strand, counting down.
TTGTTTTAATTTTACAGTTATTTTTATAAATACTTTAAATGATCAAATTTCAATGTTAAAATTTGTCCATAATGTTGCCTTCTATATATAAAATTAAAAATAATCAATTTAAAACAAAATTGAAGTAGACAACTGACTATAACTAAAAAAAATATTAATATATCAATCCAGCTTTCATTCCTTAATGGAATCTTTTCAAGATCATTCCATTAAGAAATGAAAGTCGGATTGATGTATTAATTAAATAATGTTTTTATTTATAGTGAATTGTCTATTTCAATTTTGTTCTAAATTTATTTTTAATTTTAGTTATTTTTGTGTAAGTTTACCAAAGACAAAATAAATACTAATGAAATTGAGTTCTGTCCTTTGCTCGGCATTGGGTATATGTATTTGATTTTAAATTGTTAAATATTAAATTTATCAAGAAAAAATTAATTTTAAAAAAATATATCAATATACAATTAAAAATCAGTTAATAGATTTAATGTTTATTACAAATTCCCTTAATGAATCAAATTTTTCACGGTTTAATATTGACATAGCTAATTTTGAAATATAATTGCTGGGCTTGACAAACAAAAACATATGGAACTCCAAATTTGTACATCGATATTGTAAGAGAAAAACATAATTTTTCCACTGCATTTTTTAATTTTTTTGAAGGACCATACTAATGCCTTTATGTTATTCTAATTAGAAGTCCAAGTCTTTCTTCCAGATAATAAATTTGTTAAAATCTTCGATTAAAGCTAATTTAGTTACAGTAGTTATTTTACTCTAAAATCTAGAAAGAATTGACTGATTTTTTTTTACTGTAGTAGGAGTCCTTAACAAATTGTTTGCAATGAGAAGTAATTAAATTATTAATTGCAAAATGTAAATCCTTAATGTTGTGATGTGGTCCATGTCAATTTCAATTTCCATTCATAAAATTCAAATTTTAAAAAATGTCTGTGCTGAATGATAGAGATTGTTTAATTATGGTTCTAATATCTAAAAAAAAATCAACGTTTTAGTTATTTGGTTATACACAATATAATTTGTAGATAGGAAACTAAAACATTTTTGTAAAACACAGAATTAAGAAACAAATTTCAATTAGGAAATTGTTCTGTCCTAATCCAAGAATGTGAATTTATCACGAAGGCAGAACTCGCCATACACTAGCACCACTCAGTGCAAACCAGAGTAATCAATGGAGGTAAAAAGGTTTGTGCATAAAATCCCTATCTAGTGACTTCTCATCCAATATCTCTAGACTAGTTTTTAGCTTTTGGCTTTCATCATCAGGAGCCTTGGATCTGAGAGCACTGCACCTAGATCTTAGGATCAAATACAATCCACCACCAGCCACCTTTTACCTTATTAGCTTACTATAAAGCCTTAACTTCTAAATGAAAGAACAATATTGTTCAATTCAAGCTCATTAGCTTGTATAATTATATAGATCTGAATTCAGTTTAGCATTAATACATTTTATGTCTTTAGTTCTTTAATAATCACAGTCACCTTAATCCTATTGGGCAGGATTGGTATTAAGCCATCAAACATCATATCATCACCATTTTTTATGCGTACACAAGCTGTTTTCACAGAAGCAAAACTCTCCATGCAGTAGCGCCACTCAGTGCAAGCCAGAATAGTCAGTGGATGCAGAAATGTAAAAGATGGCTGCTAGAGGGTTGCATTAGATCCTAAGATCTAGGTGCAGTGCTCTCAGATCCATGGCTTCTCACTGCTGAAATCTACAAGCTAGAAATTAATCTAGGGATATTGGATGAGTAGGCACTAGATAGGGATTTTATTCACAAACTTTCCTGCATCCATTAATTACTCTGTCTTGCACTGAGTGGCACTACAATATGGTGAGTTTTTACCTCTGTGAAAGCAGCTTGTGTATGCATAAAGAATGATTATCATGTGATGTTTGATCGTTTAATGTGAATTTATATTTTGTGAAAGCAGAAAAGAAATCCATGTTTGTCTTTAAATTGGATTATCAGCATTTGTATTAATTAAAAAAAAGTATAGTTTTTGAATCTTGTTTTTTAAATATACTTGTTTAATAACTCTTTTATCAGTAAGTATAAATATTGACATTTTTTAATTCAGAATCTTATAAAGCTAAGAAAATAATTGCTAAAAAAAGCAAAGAAATCCATCTTTCTTGTTGCCCTTTCAATGATTATTTTATTAAAATTAATCCATCTGATAGTTTCAATTGCCCAGCAATCTTCCTCAGAGCTTCAAGATATATATAAAATACTTAATCATATAAAGATATAACATTATATCTACTTGTCAGGTGGATTAATTTTAATAAAATAAGCATTGAACAAGTAATAAGAAAGATGATGTGTTTGATTTTTTATAATTTTATCAGTAATAATAGATAAGTTGATAACATACTTCGTGAAGAGAATAATTGCTAATTAATTTCCATGCCAGATTAAGCTTGGACTCACAAGAAAATCATATTGATAACAGCCTTGTGATACTATCAGATCACCATGATGGCTAAAAGTCCATAGATTATAAATATTTTCTAAAAGTTAGAACATGTGGTTGCCTAATGTTTGATGAAAAAGTTATAGCTTAATTAATGTATAATCATCAATAAAAACAGTTATTAGTGAAGCTATTCATATTTGAAGTAGACATGTAGCAATTATTCACATATGTAAATCCACAAACTGAGAGGAAAAACCAATTGTCATTTGAAATTAAACAAAGAATGAGGATAGACTAAAGACCCCTTTTGAAAAAAATAATTTTGTTCGGCTGATTATTCAGCTGAACTTACAAAGAAATATTTTTGGAAAAACTAAAAAAAAAAATTGCAGAAATTTATTTTTCAAATGTTAATGAGTTTTAAGACAATGGATGCTATAATTAAAAAGAAAATCTTGAATGCATTATGGACAGGGAAATATACAACGAATGTTTGTTTCCAAAAAAAGTTTATAGAGAAAGGGGTTATGTATAATGAGCATATTTCCATAGTATAAATTTCACTACATCACTCTCATGCAAGTTAAAGACTGGTTTTGAGCCACTTTTAATACCTGTTGAGGGATAAAATCATAAATATGTGACTAAAAATGTGAAAAGGATCTATGATTCCCAAGATGCACATTTCATGCTGAACCAATAATTATCAATTGGCCCAAATTACAATCTCTTACACATATCTTTATCATTGTAATGGTCAGGTGGAGACACTCTATCTGCCATACCAGGGCATCACCAGGCTACTAAAACCTAAAAAATTTATAAAGTAGGCAGATACATAAGGGTAAGATTCAACTTTTATTGACTGATAGCCCTAGTCACTAGCTCAAGGAGTAGCTGAGTTTTATAATATAACTTATTTTTACTTATTTTTAATTATATATTTCAAAGTATTATTAATGAAGATAAAATAATCAGTCACTGCCAGCACTAATAAGACAGACATTTATTACACACATCACATATATAAAACAAATTTGAGGATTATATTATTTATCATTATTCTATAGGTTTAAATTCTGATATTTTTCTTAATATGCACAAATGGGAATTTTTTATATAATTTAATATTCTGTAATGTTAAGCACAGATAGACTACATATTTAAATACTTTCAAATCATTTAACCTCAGGCTAAAAGTTCGCAATTAAACCAACACTAGCTTCCTGATACACAGGCATAACCAATGCAGCACAAAGATGTTAGCATAAAACCATGCCAACAGGAATGTGCATCTGTAGCATGACATTATTAAAGAAGTGATCTTCATCCAGTACAGGAATGTGCATCAGTCTGGTGAAGGAATCATATATAAAAATATTGAGAGCAAAATGCTCCATATGGAGGGAGAGCGGTCCTTGCCAACTTATAGTCCCAATCCATAGAGTTTAAGAAATCAAATGGTGTATGGAATACCTCTAACACCAATAACAACATGATGGCTACACTTCTGGCCCATGCATTCAGTTGGGTCCTAAGCCCTGTATGCTAACAGGCTTCAAATTACAATTATATAAAACGCCATGCATTCCCCCCATCAACATCGATTCAACTATGAAAAAATAGTCCAAAATTAACCCCACATAATGTAATCTAAACTTAATGAATCTATGCAACCATCTACATTTAACTTTTAATTTAATAAAATAATTAACAAAAGTGGAAATGATTGATAACAAAAGTTGTACATAAATGAGAAACATTAATGATTAATTTAGCATTTATTTGCTCATCAGATAAGAGCTTATTTAGAAATTATGCTTGTTATTACTTGAAAATTTGTTTAAGATATTTAAAAGCTCATATTGAATATTAAAGTTTATATTTCCCATGGTAAGTCTTTATGAATCCTCCGGATTGTGGCAGATTTATGGGAGTTCATCCCAGTTATCACATTTTGTAGATTGTTTTCTTTGGGGATGAAACCGCTGTTTAGCCATTCATTCAGGAACTATCATTCAGGAGGCTGCCTTGGCTGTACAAATAAAGGAATTGAAGTCTAATGAGAGACTCCTACATTGTGAAATTTGCAATACAGCTGCAAATTACTTCTAATCGGTCAGTACTAGTCAATCAATAATCATCAATCAATCCCTCTTCTATTCAATTATTTTTCTTTTTACAGAATTCCATCTTCCTTACCACCAAATTTTCAGATCAATTGCTCCTGACATTGCTCTGATCTTATTGGCCATGATAGTTTTTCTTTCTGGACTGTGTTTGTTGGTAACTACATTGGCTAGTCTGCTCCAAAGTGGGAAACACCATAATCTTTTTTATCTCTTATCTGACTTTCCATCGTTTAAGTGCCCCAAGGGCTCATTTGCTTTACATTTATTACATTTTAATAGAACAATCATTTCCATTCTATTGAAAATTTAAACATACTTTTTTTAAATAGAAACTAATTAACATTTTTATTATTTTCTTTTACATTACTTTTAAAAAAAATACTAATCTTTTATCTTTAGATTTTTCCTTTTTTACTTTAACTTTTAACTAATTATTGAATAGTTTTCCATCTGTGCAATTTATATATTGGTTTGAACAATTTTATTAATTTTCTTTTTTAAATTTGTATTTGGTTTTATTTAACAATATTTCTTTTATTATTTGACAATGATGTAACGGCATAAATGTATACCATTACAATATAGATATCAAATTAGTACAGTTTATTTAATATTTAAATACATGTATGTTGTCTATAATAAATTTAATGCAATTAGACAGGAATTGAACTCAGCAAGTCCCCCATAGTTATCCACTCCATCTGTGTGGAAGATGGTGATCTGGACCAACTGATGAGTGCTAGTTTATCATGAAATAATATCTAGAGATCATTTATCTTTTTACATGTATATGGGCATGTGTACCAGTTGTATAAGATGGAGTGGATAGCTGTTGGGAGCTTGAAAGTCTAAGTTCAAGTCCTGTCTAATTAAAGTTTAATTAATAAGTATCAAATGTGCTGCCCTCACAACTTTGACACAAATCACTTAATGAAAGTATATTAATATTTTTTATTAGTCATTCATTAGACTAGAGATTATCCAATAATGAATAATTATACTACAGAAATATTACAGTATTCATTATTGGATAATCTCTAGTCTAATGAATGATTAATTAAAAAACAGGATATATATATTCTTAGAGTTGAAATCTAAAAAAAAAATGCGAGAATTATTGAGAATTTTAGAAAATTAAAATTTGATTGACGGTCTCACTGAATATATATATATATAGAAAATAATCCCAGTGCATAACGCTATACTGAAATAAATATACAAATATTAAACATTAAATAACTCCACATGGTTAAGAAATCCAGTACCGCCTTCTGTGAACTAATATATAAATACATTAGAGTTCGTATTTCAAAATAGCCAGATCAAAATGATATATATAGTCAAGCATTGTTAGCCGAGAGGTCAGCTCAGCCGTCTTGCAAGCAAACAGTTGGTTGCAGACGGTTGTTGCGGGTTCGCCTCCCAGCCGATGCTATGACATATGGAAATATATATATATATATTGCATCTTAATAAATAGATACATGCCAATAATTAAATAATTTTGTTTTTAATAAAGTACTTCAGAGCCTGGACATTTTATAGATTCAATCTAAATAGTTCAAATTTTATGATGTGTTTTCATATCTAAGTCCAAATCTAGTCATTTTGAAATTAAAAAACCACATTAACTGTTATTATTTATTGTACTGCATTTCCAACACACATTAGTGAAGCTATATTTTAATTATGTTTTATTCTGGTTTAGCGCTTTCAGGGCATATTTACTCCCATATTCATAGCCTGTGTCATTCTCAATTTTGTGTTATCGTTAGTGTATGCAAATATATGCAAATTAATCAACCAGTTCATTTCTCGGAAATTGAGAAGCATGAATCTCATCTATTGATGGCCTTTGGGTCGTTTGCAATGAAATATGCCTCTTTTATTTTGCGTTTGGCATCATTTCTTTCCAAGCATATGATTTCAGCATTGGTGGGTTTAAATTTGTGATTATATGTTTTTTAGTGTTATTATATTGCTCTATTGTCGTATTCTATTTGCACATTTAAAAATTAATTTGAATTTTTTAACAATGTTAAAATCAATTAGATTATAAATTAACACAAGTAAAGGTTTATACATTTAAGTCGTTTGGCAAATAACTTCTTAATTTAATTTTTTAGTTATTTAATTAAGTTTAACTGTTCATCTATAACCTCATATATTTATTTTAATCGATATGTCTTATGCATATATAATGGTCGTGCGTTGCTCAACTCTGTGAGATATAGGAAACTATGCATCCAGAAATGATAATGAATTATATCTGTCTGTACACGAATTCTGTATGGTTCTATCAAAATTATATAAATGGCATCCATTCATAATTATCAACATCACGAAACTTCTGTGAAGATTCACTTTAACAAGATATGAATGATGGACACACATGAATAATACTGAATTATTTAATATTGGTAATATTTTAAATACAAACATATTTTATATACCTGGAGTCTAGATGTAATATGGGGGAATTGAAAACAGACTTTCAAGCTCTCTTCACCCATCCACTCTATCCATACAACCGATACGCATGACCACACACAAGTGAAAAAGAAATTATCTCCAGTATACGTATTTCTTGCTTAACCACACATTGAAAACATGATTTTGGTTTGTATAACAACTTCCTGTAGTGTTTATTTAGTATAAAACCACTATCCAGAAAAATAACGACTATCCAGAAAAATAGTGTAAGCAGTCCAGTAATTTAAGCTGTATGTCATATATATGCTACCTATGAATGATATCTATTTATAACAAAATGTAACTTAGTATCCATCATAAGGTTTAAAGTTATTTTTTACTTACAACCAACACCTTTTATTCTTTATATATGTATATATAATTTATTTTATAATAGCTTCCCTTGTGCTTGACAGTAATATAAAAGCAATACAATTTAAAAATATAAACCATTACTAACATACAATAGGTACAAGGTAGTATTAGTCAATGGTAATCAGGAAACAGAAGTTAGTAATGTAAATAGTTACCAGTTATAATTACAAATTGAGTTTATCAGTTAAGGTGTTGATCGACTATTGAGTTACAATCAATGAATATGGTGTTATTATCATATTTACCACAATGTATCTATAACAGTAGGGTAGATTGCAGTGATGTAACATTTAATTTGGTCTTATTTTCATCATTTGAAGTTTCAATAGCTTTTACCTCCATTACGTAATCAAATGACGACAGTTTTTTAAAGATAGTTTGACTTTCTACACTGGCAGATATTTTTAATGTAATAAGGTTGAGATGAGAATTAATAAAACAAAAAAAAAATTATAACAGTGCCTGTGGGTAATAACTATGATAATAATGATGACTCAGAGATATTGATATAAAGCAAGCACACAGACCACAATAATAATTAACCATAAATCAATATTTAAAATCATTAACATTAATTTTAAAAATAATTGAAGGATTTATTTGCTCAGGAATTCATAAAAAATTTGAATTCTGGAAGTGATAGGTGGAGCCACAATCAGTGAATCTTTAATTTCAGTTTGCTACTCTATCACTGCACAACATTCCAAAGGACATTACATATATTTATAATATTACAAATAAATTGGAAGATTTTCAATGATATGGATAGCTGATGAGTTGGAAAATGGAGAAGATTGAAACCTGTCCATTAAAGTTTGAAGATAAGATATCTTAATATAAGCCAAGCACTAATTATATATATATTGTGACCATCTGAATGGGCACAAGGAATTGAGATGCTTTGTATCTGCATCGAATAGTTATATTATATTAAAAAAAAATGAAATAGCCTTAGAATTTCAAAATTTTTTCTGGAGATTGTTTGAAGCTTAGATATGGGTTGCTTATGCAGTTGATTGACCACTTTATAAGTATTCATTATTATTATTGTGGTTAGTGAAGTATTTAATGCCAGAGAGAGGGGTTGTTATTATAGGAATTGGTATATTTAGGCAGGAAAATGCAAAGTTATTTTATGTTATTGTAATATTTGGTTGAATGGTTTCAAAATCCTTTATTTATTAATACTTATCCTTTTGTCAACAATTAATAGCCATTTCAATTATATTTATTTAGGATAGTTTAATATTTAAGTTACAGTACATGTGCATGCATATATATCTGTATTATGTTTCATTTCATTTTCATCTTTTAATAACAGCAAACAATAGTGCATGTACAATAAAAACATTTAAATTACAGTAATTATCTTAAATAATTTAACAAATATATATTTCTTTCCAATGATCAATAGATAGTTGAATCAATGAATTATTTCACAAATTAGATAAATTATTAATCATTTTTGTTTAATAGTTAATTAATATTCATTTTTCTTTCAAGTTTATAAAAGCTATTTATTTTATTATTATTTTTTGTCTTGATTTAATCAAAATGTTTTTTGTTTTTTTTCTGAAAAGATTTTTTTTTTTTGAATATGTAATTAGCTTAGATAGAAAGTAAGCATGGGAGTAACCTTGTGAATGGAAATGATCTTTTTGCTAAAGAGAGCTATTTAACAAAGATCTCCAGTAAAAAATTTGCATATTATGTAATGTAATTGTAGCCAGAAAACAGTGGCTCATTATTGTGAAAAAAAAAAAAAAAAAAACCAGTTGCTGAAGTCAAATTGATTTTAAAAAGGACTTTGGAGTAAAACATCGAAAGGATCTTAAGAAATTTATTATGGGAAGAGTTGACTAAAATGGAATTCTAAATGTTCAAAAGGTACACAGTTTACTTTGCTTTCCTCGATTTAAACGTTTTGAATTAACCTTATCATAACTATTGCTCTTTTAAAAATGTATGTTGATAACATCCAGGCTACCCTAATTTATTTAATTGTCATTTTAAATAAGAATAAATTGCATAAATATTATTGTTGTATCACTAACCAATGTGTGTATTTTAATATATCTGGGAAACGCATGCAGAACTATTTTACAGAATATATTTTAATTCTTCACTATTTTCCGTGTTGTGTTTTTGTGAGGATTAAACATAGAATTAAGAATATGCATATTTTGATACATCATGCCATGTTCAAATTCACCATAAAGAGATATTTATTTATTTGGTATTTCTGGAAATAATACGTGTTTTAAATGAAGGAAATAAAATGTGAGTTACTTCAAATTAAGTATTTGCTTAAATCGAATGGAAGGATAGAAATGCGGGTAATTTTTGTTCTCTTTGATAAAGATGGAATATAAAACAAAGTATTATTAATTATGGAATTACTAAGGAACCATGGTTTCTTAATTGACAATATTTAAGAATAAGCCATGCGTATAATAGACTATAACGTGTTAAATGCTATTCAAGAAAACTACTAAAAATAATTACGTATTTAATTTAGCACTACAACGGAGAATGTCTTATATTTTCAGTATAATAAAGGAGAAATTAATTGCTTGTGTGTGTGATTTGGTACCTCAAATAGATATGCTATGAACACTGGAGGTGCTGGGTCAGATTTAAGTTATGATTATATTTTTAAGTTATCCTGCAGAAGTTTATTTTATTTAAATTCAGTTTGGAATGTGTCCCATATTGTTTCACAAACCCGGAGCATAGCTTTGCAAGTGAACTTTTATTTTAAGTTACAAAACAAATAACTTTTGTTTCTTTAATTTTTTTTTATTGCTTGTCATTATTAATGTATATTATTGATAATAGGCTTACTTATTATTATGTTTTGTTTATAATTTGGGTTATTTTGATCTTCAAGATCGTCTCCGAAGCGTATCCAAATGAGGAATATGCTGGTAAAAATTGATTGTGTACAAATAGGTCTTATTGTTCTTTTACGAAGGTAAACAAAAAAAAATATTTTTTTTAAATATATTATTAGAGAGGTTTATATTTATTTTGTATACTTTATTATCTCAAAGTGAGAATTTTTTTTTTTTTTTCAATCAACAAACATATAATAGAAATAGTTTGCTAGATATGAAAGAAAGTTTGTTCGCAATAATTATAACCATTAAATTTTAAAAAGTAACCTAAAGTTTATTCTGAATTAAAAGTTATACCTTGATGCAATATTTAATTACCATGTTGCCTGCATAGTGTGTAATTTAGAGTTAATTTTATATATACTTTTATTCGCGTGTGTGTGTCTGTTTTGCACAATTATGACATTTGTTTGATAAAGTTCAGTTTGTGAATATTTTTGTGTATAAATTTCGGATGTTGTCGTATTCTACTGAGTGGAATGGATTAGTATGTTATCTGTATGTATTTATCTGCCAGCGTGTATTTATAATGTTCAATATTTAGAAGAGCTTTGAGAATGGAAAGAAATCTGATTGTGTTATAATGCTTGTAGGGATAAAAGATTTTGCTTATTTAGTATATGTTTTCCATGAGTAGAGCCTAGTTTATATTATATGTGTATGATTAAATGATATTTTTCGAAGTTAAGTGATGTTTTCTTAGAGCCCCGATGATGAGGAAAAAGGTTCTCCACCAGTAGTGTATTTAGAAGTAGATGAATTATTGTTGAAGTATGATTAAATGATGTTTAGGAAGTTGTGTGAAGTTTTTCTTATATTTTTGGTGATGAGGAAAAGGTTCCCCATCAACAGTGTATTTAGAATCAGATGAATTATTGTAGAAGTGTTCAGTAAGAGTTTATCTGCTCCTCATGCTGATTTCCCTTATAACGTATAGTCTGTATAATCATGAAAATATAGCTCTGTGTTAATTAATATGTGGCCAGATAAATTGTTAAATTAATTCTTGATGTAATATTAGTGTCTTATTTTATTGATGAATTACGACATTGTCCGAAATAAAGTAATTGTATGATATTTTCTTAATGAATGGAGAATTTGTAGAAAGATTATTTTCTGTCATTGTTGCTTGACACATGCACACACATGCGTAATATAAATAATATCGCATATATAAAGTATAGAGTTATTGAAATTAAAATGAGAAATAAATGTTTTGAAATACATTACATTCATTTAAATAGAAGTATAAAGTTATTGAGATTAAAACGGAAAATAAATATTTTATACTACAGTGTATTTATTTAAATAAAGGTTATAAATCATCAAATCATCAGAATGAACATGATTTTGTTGCTATGCATGAAAGGTATTCGTAATTGAAAGTGATTATTTAGTCAATTAGAAAAAGTTGCTTGGTTGAGAGCCAATTATAATTAATTTAATTTATTTTATTAATCAATGGTAATATCCTCTCAAAGTATTTTTTTGCGTTAATAATATAACATGTTGTTTATTTAGCGTCTTGTAGATGAAACATGTAGGCAAGGCATATGTTCGAAGTCAGAATATTTAAGTTTTGGTGTTAATTTGCTTTGATAATAGGGATAATCCCAAACTGATGCTTAAAGTTTATTTGATAATTTAAAAATCTGTGTGACAAGTAGTCCAATTGTAAATATCATGTTAAACTAAATTTATTTTATTGTAATAAATGATTTATTTTATTTGTTTAAAATCTTAAAACTGTGTCTGGAGTTATTATTGTATACATTCGTGTTTTCCATTTCCACATCTCCATATTTCATAAATCTATCATAAAATAGATATATTATTTAGAGTTATAATATTAAATCTGCTGGTGTCTGACAATATTGTTTTTACTTAATCCAAACATTATAAGGAACATTTGCCACTGGATAAACGTATTAGAAAGGTTGCCAAGTTAGTATATTTGTTGGATGATGATATGAAATTAAAATACCCTATTTCTGTCATTATCTTATTACTGAAACACAGTAGAATATTTTAGTCAATTTGTTTCATTACATTTTATCATATTTTAGAATTATAACTTATGGGCCAATGTAGTTTATTTAATTCAACTGTGTTTGTTAGATTCCCTGAGATCTTATTGTTTACTTCTTGATTGGCATTAAAGTAGATGTTTAGATTGTGATATACCAAGTCGAATTGTTTAGTATTATAATTATAGTAAGCTGATATATGTTATATTTGGATGAAGGAAGAAATTAAGTTTAAAGTATATTTTAATAGACTGTACCGATAAACATGATTCTTTATCATACAATTAATTAATAAAAAGGATTTACATTATATTTAGTGTTTTGTAATATTTTTTCTTTTATTTATTTATCATCATATATCTTATGAACTGCCTATAGCCTTCCATTGAGCTGAGCTGAACATAAACTTAAATATAGAGCCTCAATAATAGTTTGTATTATATATCTTGTTATATTGTTCTATTTATTAATAGAACTGGCGCCTGGGAATTTCGCTCACGTAATGTATATGAGCAGTGTTGAGAGTGTATGTTATAATATATAAATATATATATATATATATGTGTGTGTGTGTAGTAGAAGATAATCTGGACCAGAGTGCTGGTTCAGCAAAAAATGTGTATATTAAAGATCATTTTTCCTTTTCACATGTATGTGGTCTTATGTATCAATTGTATAGGATAGAGTGGGGAAGTGAAGGGAACTTTTTAAAAGTCTGAGTTCAAATCCTTTCTAATTATATTTATCTTAAGTATATATTTTATTTTTGTATTGAGATTTTAAAAAATAAGGAAATATAGCTTCAATTTTTTTTTTTTTTTTTGGTAACTATACTTAAAATTAAATGCTATTCAGTAGTTTTGGGGTAATATTAGAAAATATTTCTGAATAGATGAAAAATCAAAATATTGTAATCTCCTCGCTATATATTCTACAGTACTGCAGACAACATATATACTATCATTCAATGTCTGATAATCCAATGTTGACTGAACATCTAAAAGTTTTTGTCCATTTTCCCTCTCAAATGAATCTCACTACGTAGCAAAATTTCCACCTTATTGGAAATGGATCGGATTCACAGAGACTTCAATTGACCAGTTTATGCCATTGGTGATTTATTTAATTTTATTATTTCATCAGTCAGTCTTATTTGTGTTGAATCTATTCTTGATAATATTGTAGAAAAGATAAGTCCATTATTTGAGTATAAGCTTATGCTGAGTTGGGGCAAGTTCACCACAAGTGTTAGCATCACATTATATCCATATATAGTATTATTGATGTTATGATCAATTTAAGATTGTTTAATGTTTCCAAAGATTTTGTTGAACTTCTAAAAAATTTACTACAACATTATGCAGTGTTTAACATTTTATTAATTCAAAGAGCTTTTTTTTTTAAGAAAACAAATACATGAAAAGTATTTTGAAGCTCCAAATCTTGGATAGGGGGAATTGAAATTAAATTAAGAGACTGGAAATCTTTTTGTGCTCGTTATTATGCTTATCTGACAGCCACTCAGATGTTATAATGGCTGTCTGAATGACGATCAAAATCGTAAACACACGACAAAGAATTTACGAGAAGAGGTGGAATATATTGAAAAGTTATTATTCTATTGTTTTTATAATAATCATCTTATCTTGCAATATATTATGGAATAACAATATATTGTAGAATAAACTTAAGTCCAATTTCATAAAGAATTTTTCTGTTGCTTCTCTTTACTTTGTCTGTTTTATATATTGTATTCAGTTCATTTAATAATATCAGGGCATTATAACGCTATTGTAGTTGTTATAATCATCTTATCTTACAATGTATTATACAATAACAATATATTATAGGATAAATTAAGTCTTATTTTGTCAAGCAATTTTTCTGTTGCTGCTCTTTGCTTTGTCTTTTATTCTCTCTTATATATATATTGTATTCAGTCATTTTAATTAATATCAGAGCACTCAACATGGGTCTTTCATGCTTTCCACCATTTCTTATACGGAGAAATTAATAACTTCATTTTGAATGTTTTCTCCCCCTTTGTCTTTCTATCTCTGTTGTGTTTCTTTTGAAGTTAGAATTGTTATATTATTTAGGAATGGCTGCTAGGAATTAGTGATGACTTTAAATTAATCCAAAAACTTAATATAAAATGATAAGACTTTATGATTTCCGTTTTAATATAGATACTTCCTATATTTTGTAAGAAGAGATGTACTTCCTATATTTTGTATGAAGAGATTTAAAAATTTTTGATTTGATTTTTATGTATATACAAACCGACTTATATATATATTTGTTCCTTTTTTTCTTTTCAGGTGAAAGCGAAGTTCTCTACTTATACACCAGTAATTATCCATTACATTGGGATTTTAAAGATTTTTCTAATTACAGTGCATATAAAACACTTACTGCTGGCTTTAGCTTGATTTTACTTATTCCTCTTCTTCAAAAAGTTTTTAAATTTCAAGACACTTCAATAATGTTAATCGGTGGTTTATCAAGAATAATCAGCCCTGCGTTAATTGCCTTTGCAATTCAAGGATGGGTGATGTATTTTTGTAAGAAAGTCATATTTATGTATTTTGTGAGAAAGTTATACATATGTATATAAAAATTGATAATTGATAGAAATATAATTTTAGATAGTCATGCGCATTTTTGCCCACAGGACATATAAATGCATTAATTTATTCTTATTTAGATATACGTACACACACACACATATATAGGTTGGCTTAAGTTTGCTCTCCAGCTGTTATTGTTATGGATGACTAAATAAAAAGATCTGATCTAAAATATGGTAAGAAGTAGTCCACTTTCTTATTGTAAAAAGTTGATAAACGTGGCTGCTAGAGGGCAGTACAATTATTATTCAAAATAGTACATTTCATATGACATTATATTTATTCAATATCTAGTTAATAAATTAATTTCATTCTGAATTACCAATAATGTTGATAAAGATATACTTATAAACATCAGAGCTACCAAGAACAGGTGGATTCATTCTATTCTGATTCCTTTGTTCAACATTTAGAGTGCTTTTAAGTCATAGGCTGGGGAAGATGTTTACATATTACTTATAGAGATATATCTTTAACAGATTAGAGCTCTTATGATAGAACCTACATATAAAAGCATGTAATTAATTATATATATATATGGGTTTGTAATATATGAAAATAAGTATTTTATAAGGAATTTGAACACAGACTTTCAAGCTCTCTTCAGCTATCCAATCTATTTCATATAACTGATACACATCACCACAGACATGTGAAAAAGATAAATGATCTCCAATATATGTATTTCATGCTGAACCCACTCATCAGTTTGTCCAGATCATCATCTCCCATACATATATACAATTAGTGCTCAGTTTATATTAAGATAGCAAATCTTCAATTTTAATGGACAGACTTCAATCTACCCACCCTCCAACTCTTCAGACATTCATACCATTGAAAATCTCATGATGGAAAACCAAATCCCCTTGTTGATGCCAATGATATTGTCATGCCCATGTTGACTTTAAGTCACTCTAATCTCTCATGTATAGGACCTTCCCTCAAGTAAATATGCAGAAGAGGACTGGACAAGATACAGGGTGAATCTGTAATATTTAAAAAGAAGTATAATTTATGTACTTGAAGTTTAAATGTAATTGTATGGGATTTGATCACAGACATTCAATTTCCCTTCAGCTATCGACTCTATCGTGTACAATCGATGTACATGTCTACACACATGTGAAAAATATAAATGGTCTCCAATATAGTATTCTGCCCATTCCTCTTATGTGTGTTTAAATAAACGAGGTCCTATACATGAGAGGTAAGTGTGACTTAAAGCCAATATGGGCATGACAATATTATTGGCATCAACAAGGGATTTGGTTTTCTATCATGAGATTTTCAATGGTATAAATGCTGAAGAGTTGGAGGGTGGAGTAGATTGAAGCCTGTCCATTAAAGTTTGAAGATTTGCTATCTTAATATAAACCAAGTATTGATTGTATATATGTTCAGGAGATCATGATCTGGATCTACTGATGAGTACTGGTTCAGTATGAAATACATATATTGGAGATTATTTATCTTTTTCACACGTTTATTGTCATGTGCATTGGTTGTAAGAGATAGAATGGATAGCTGATGGGAGCGGTGATGGTCTGGGTTCAAATCCTCTATAATTATGTGTGAATATGTTTAAATTAGTACTAATTTATTTTATAATACTATAAGTCAATTATGAAAATAAAATATCACTAAATCAAAATTTAATAAATATATTTTCTATACCAATTGCTGTAGAATAACAGTTTAAATATTTTATCTCTTGTCAAGCGTTGGTGGCCGAGTGGTCAGCACAGCTGCCTTCCAAGCAGTTTGTCCCGGATTCGCTTCCCGGCCGACGCTTTAACATATAATATATATATATTATCTCTATAATTTCATAACTTAAAAATACTTTCATCTTCAGAAGATATTTAAAAAATATTTTTTATTCTAATTGTACTTTCATGAATATATTTAATCGTATATTGAAAAAATAGCAGCTTAGTCGGTTAGTGAAAGTTAGAAATAAACCATTTAAATAGTATAAAGTTTTAAAATGGTATAAAAATCAATGAGAATCTGCATTTTGAAATCATCTAATAAGTTTAATTATAGATTTATTAAACGCACATTGATTATGTAAGTAATATTCATTAAGGCTGTAGCCTCAAGCACATGCGTATAAAAATGCGATAGTAGGGACCTCTACAGGTCTTAAACCACAAGCTTACTCTTCCAAAGAGTAAGCTTGTGGTTTAAGACCTGTAGAGGTCCCTACTATCTGAATATTACTAATAAGTTTAAATAATAGCGCAGCATATTTAAATACTTTAAAAATATGGTAATTTACAGAAACAGGAATAATTTATGATATTAGAAATATAATTAGTCAGTGATGAGAATAAAAGTAAATTAATATAGACCAAATTTAATGTAGTCAAAATAATGTAGACAAAGCCAATTTCTCATATGAGATAATGAAAAAGCTATCTCAGGTGCTGATATTTTGTGTAGACACTCAAAAAAAAAAACAATATTTAAAAATATATTTTTAATTAAATTAGTAGCAGAAAAATCTCTAAATGAAATACTTGTTTTTAATGATAAAAAATCCCCCCCCCCGCGTTCTCTTAATTAAAAAGTGTTTATTTCATTTACTCTTAAATTTTCATCACTAATACTTTAACTATTGGTATTAAGGTCAGTGGAATCAATTCTATCCTTCAAGTTCAGGCAATAAAACATTGGTTCCTCTCCTCATCTCCTCACACCATGTTCTTTGGAGAAACTAAATTTCGCGTGAACTTCCAATCCCACCATCATTTCCAAGCTTAGTAAACTCAGTTATACATACCTTTCAAGTAACCTCACTGCTTCAGAGGGAGTCGGTGTTCTGATTAATGATAAGCATCCCCCAAATAAATTCAAAATTACATATCAGGACAAAAACATTATCAGCACCAACCTGACAAACGGAAGTAGTAACATTAATGCAATATACATATACTCCCCAAATAACCACTCCAACTTCATCAGAATCATCATTACAATAAACATGGTGACTGCCAATAATAGTGCTCCAACCATCCTCACGGGCGATTTCAACATGTCATATGACCAATTTACTATTAAATACCTACACTTGTTAAATAAGAAATTTATAAATGGCCATGGATTTCTTCCCCAAATGCCTACTCATTCTACACACATAGATATCAAACCCTGATAGATTTGTTTTTTTTATACAGCTGAATTACACCATGGTCTGGAGGTCTCACTTCAACCGGTTGCCTTCTCGGACCATCACGCTATTACTACAACCATACAGTTGACTTTAACCATTCACTCAGACTACTAACTAAAGCATCAATCATGGAAGCTATTCCTTCCAAAGCGTATATACTTTTCCATAAGATTGACCTGTTGAAGAGACCCCCTAAGGAGGCTTGTTTTGCATTCATTGGAATTTTACAAACTTTGATTTACACACTTCACCAAAAAAACAAAAGACCCATCAACACTGATTAAAGAGCTAGATCTAAAAATAAAAGCCTGCCATGCTGAACCGGAACATACAGCTCAGCTTTTGCAACTAAAACAATATAAAGTTAAGCAGGTTGCCATCGCCAAATACATTTCCATCAAAAGAGCACAAAATTATCTCGCAGCCCAACATTGCTGGATCAGAGGTTATCTGCAGTGGGCTATGGGTGCCATCAAAAAACTCCCTACACCTATATCACTGGTAATAGATGCAAGCAGCATCTCTGGTCTATCTATGATTGAACACATGTCAGCACTTTAAAAAACGTCTACAAAATAACCAAACTACAACTAACAGCAACTGGAAGACTCACTCTGATGATATTAACCATGGAATAATATCCTATGACCTTCAGGACAGACTTTCCGCTCTTCCAATTGGTGTGCATCCCAGGATGCATGCCATCCCTAAATTTTCTAATATCACACATTAGTAACTTTGCAGTCCTGATTATCATGGGTATAGTAAACCACATTTCTACTGAGAAAAGGCAAATACACAATCTGTACCCAATAGCACTAGTACCATACATAAAGAAAAATAAAGATTCTACCAGTATCAACAACATAAGACCTATCTCCATGACTCCTATTATGCTCAAAGTAATAGAGGGAGTCATTAATGAAAAAATTCAGCAGGTAATTCTTAACCACATTGTTCAATCTCAATATGATAAGAAAAGATCATCGGCTTTGATGCCAATGTGTGAAGTAAAGATGCTTTTTGATTATGTTAGATCCAAGCGAATGTCCAAGCCTATTGCCATTCAGCTTGACATATCAGAGGCATTTGACTCCATCAACATTCTTAAACTTCTAAGCCTCCTAAGCAAAATCAGCATTCCTTCTCATATTATCCAGATCATAGAAAATCTCCTTTGCAATAGACAAATTCACATCGGTTGCTATGCTATACTAACAGTTTGCAACCCAATATTTCCATTCTACAAGGTTCTCTGCTCAGCACCCTACTTTTCATCTGTTATTTAAATCCACTACTAAAAGACATAGAAAATTCATTCCCAGGAATATACATACCCAGAATTAAGAGGTCATTCAAACTATTTGCATACATGGATGATATCTTAGTTATTCTTCCATCCCAAAAATTTCTACCAAAACTCTACCAAATAATAGACAATTTTTCACAGTCATATCATCTTAAATTCAACCCCAAGAAATCTTCCTCATGGAAAATTCTTTTGGGAAAAACAATAACTTCAAGAGTCATCACCAAGCCGCAAGAATTTCTGAGCTTTCCAATTTATCTTTCTCAATCATCAATGTCAAGACAAATACAAAATAATCTAATAGATTCTACCTCTAAAATAACTCAAATTCTCTCTAAAATATATTTATCATTACAAGGAAATGTTGCACTTCTCAACATGAAAGTCATGTCGAGAATTGCATACTATCTGCCTATTATTACCATTTCAAAAGCCTTTTCCAAAAAGATTAACAGCTTATGCTCCAAACTTTTCTGGAAGGACAGCACTCCATCAATTAGCATGTCCAGAATGCAGGTACACCGTAAATACAATGGGATGTCCTTACACTCCATTTCTGCAATATTTTTCAAAAGTCTTATGTTAATTATTAACCTCATGCAAAAACATGAATTAATATCTTTCAATCAACCAATTCAACCCATAGATCATCCTTCGCCTTGTAAAATGTGCTGTCTGGATCAACTGCTCTGGAAACTTAACCAGCATTTAACTGTAGCTCAAAAATTACAAAAATCAAAAATTATTATCTGGGAGGTGTACAGTATAATTAATCCGAATATTCCAACAATTATTCCAAATCTTGGGTTCACCAACTACAAATTAACAACAATTTTTAAAATTTCTAACTCTTGTACCTAAATACCTTAATATCATTATTAAAATAAACTTAGAAGCCATGCCCACAAATAAATTCCTTCATTTTAAAAGATTCTATAATAAAATTGACCCTATTTGTCAAATATGTAAAAGGCAAGTATGTGAAAGAGATTGTGATCTGGGCCAACTGATGAGTGTGGGTTGAGAACAAAATGCATATTTTAGAGTTCATTTATCTTTTTCACATATCTTTGGTCATATGTTTCAGAAAATTGTGATGAAATAAAAGTTTTAAAAAAAGCATATCTAAAAAAAAATGTATATGAAGTCAAAAATACAATATGAGCTATGAATGTTTTACTTATTTGAAAAAAAATGAACTGAATGTTTCAAAAATGCATCCAGAGTGAAAGAGGTTCATTTGACTTCTGGGCTGATAGATGTGATATGATTGTGCTAAAATGAAACATGCATTGAAATAAAAAATCATTTTCATATAGCAAAGGCTTCCTTCAGCTATCAAATTATTCTTAAGTTTGTGCAAATTTAGAACATTGTAAACTGAAAATAATTTAGGAATTTTATTCATATAATTTGGAATATTTTGTTATGAAGCTATCTAATTCTTTTACTCCGTGCATGTTAATTCTTTAAAAAATCGTCTGGGTTTTTTTTATAAAGCATTTAAATTCATAAACTATATTTCTTTTATACACCTTTATCCTGCTTAGTGATTGGATACTTAGCAATATTTCACAATAGTGATCATCATCAATTTGTACCCAACTACTTTGATTTCCCGATCATTATAGTGAATAATCATTCACTATAACGATCGGGAAAAAAAAATTTTAAAATTTTTTTTTGGCAGCCATCTTGAATTTTGCGTCACTGATGACATCAGAGAATGGGTATTTTAAATTCATTTTACCCAAAAGCAAAAATACATTACTGTAATATGTATACAGGTAATGACTTTGCTGTAATTGTATAGCACATACAATAGTTTGTTCATAAAACAATGTTAGCGCTGCATTTTGAATATAGAATGTATAAACTTAAAATATATATAATTACTGAATCTATAATACTGTATACATATAAGTGTTGAATGTCTTTAGAAAAATTAAACTTTATTTAAATATAATGTACAGTGCTTGGATTATTTAAATAAAGTTTAATTTTTCTAGAAATTCAACACTTATATTAGATGATGAAAATAGTATAACTAAAATACCATCATCACAAACTTTTAGGAAAACACTAAATACTAATATTAAATTGCATGTTTGTGTTCCTTAATTATCTACACCCAAGTGGTTTCAAATCAAAAGAAAAACATTTAAAAAAAAAGTTTAAAAAGAAAAACAGATTGCATTTAAAATAAGTGTTAATGAATAATCTTTCTACATGAAGGGGGGGGGGCACTATTACATTATTAAAAATATATAGTAAAAAAAATAAACTTAGCGTATGTTTTAGAAAATTAGAACAATTAGATTTTTTTTTTAAATATTACTTAATAAATATTAAAAGTTGATTTTTTTTTTTAAAGTTGATTGCTTTACAATACGCATTAAGCCTTTTGTTACTATGGAGTACAGTAATAAGTCTTTATGTTCAATTAAATAATTTATAATTAAACATTGCTTTTTAATTTGAATAATTACACATAAGTAATAAACATAAATGTACAATAATATGTACTGTAATACAAATTTTAAAAAAATGCACTTCAGTATGGATTTTTTTTCATTACGATGAAAAACGTCTGTGGAAGAATATAAAAACTCTTAAATTCAAATTTAGTTTCACTTTCTCTTTCTTTTTGCTGTACTGTACTTTTTAAACAGTGAAAATATGCATTTTTTCCCTAGTTATATAAAACTTTTCTTTTTAGATATTGTATTTAGTCATCATTGTCTTGAAAAAATCAAAAAAATCTTTGAGCTTGGAAACCAGTGTGGATATTTTACATCAACTGGAATCGACCAATTTTTTCCCCATAGACCCCCATTATAAATACGTATTCTGTATATGATATTTTTGCTTAACAATGAGTTTTTGAGGACCAATTGCCATCGCTAAGCGGAGTAAAGGTGTATTTTTTACTAATTTGTTTTAAACATATTGATTAGACTTTACTTAATGCTTTTCAGAATTAATTTTATTCATTTTATTTAATGTTGCCATTTATGTAATTTAATTATATATGGGAGTTGAAAACAAACTTTTAAACTTCCTTCAGCTATCTGCTCTATCTCATACAACTGCTACACATGTCCACACATACGAATAAAAAATAAATGATCTCCAATATATGTTTTTCATGTTGAACCAACACTCATCAGTTGGTCCAGATCATCATCTCCCACACACATATATAATCAGGACTTGGTTTATATTAAAATAGCAAATCTTCAAAGTTTAAATGATATATCCATCCTCCAACTCTTCAGCCATCCATACCATTGAAATATGATAGTGGAAAAACCAAATGCCTTGATGGTGCCACTTATGTTGACCTTAAGACACTCTGACCTCTCATGTATAGAACCTTACTCATTTAAATAAACAAAAGAAGGATGGGAAGGATGCAGGCTAAAATTGGAATATTTGATTATATAAGTATTAATTTATACACCTGGAGTTATGCAATTACATAAAGTATTTGAACACAGTCTTTTAAGCTTCCTTCAGCTATTTGCTCTACCTCACACAACTGACACACATGATCACACATATGTGTAAAAGGTAAATGATTTCCATCCCTTTTCTGTGTATTTAAATGGTAAGATCCTATGCATGAGTCAACATGGACATGACAATAATATTGGCATCAATAGATTTGGGTGTTCCATCATCAGATTTTCAATGGTTGAGGAATTGGATGGTTGATGAGATTGAAGCCAATCCATTAAACTTTGAAGATTTACTATCTTAATATAAACCAATCACTGATTACATATATGTGTGAGAGATGATTATCTGGACCAACTGATGAGTACTGGTTCAGCAAGAAATGCATATATTGGAGATCATTTATCTTTTACACATATGTGTGGTTAAGTGTGTGTCAGTTGTATGAGATAGAGCAGATAACTGAAGTGAGCTTTAAAAGTCTGAGTTCAAATCCCTTATACAATTATATAACTCCAGGTATATAAATTATACTTGTATAATTAAATATTACTTCTATGTAATTGTAAGTAATCAGTAAATATTAGATAGTAATGCTTATTAAATCCTTATCCATTCTTATTTCATTTATATTCCAGATTAGTTTCTAAATTACTTCATCACTGATAAATTTGAACTTGGATCTAGTATATTGGACTTAATACACTTTTCAGCCAGAAGTCACCTTTTACTATCAATCTGTAAGATTGATATATCATTATGCAAATCTTGTTTGTTTAATTACATAGATCTGACACCAGATCAGAAACTATATATCTATTTGGTGTCTTCAATTCCATAATAACTGTAGGTATGTTAATTATTTGATCAGAACTGATATAAAATCAATAATATTGCATGGTTATATCTTGGTCATTGCATGTTGTGATGTGATGTACTATGGCTTCTCCTTAAATGGAATCAGAAATCTCCCAGCAATTATACCCAGGGCCGGATCCAATAAGTGTGGGGCCCGATTGGATTTTTTTGCGGGGGCCCTCTATATATTAAATATTTAAATAAAATGCAAATTCAATATATATATAAATCAAATATCATGGATCATAAGATAGGTAAACTTCTACATACATTAAAAAATAAAAATGCACAAAATACCAAAACATTTCCATGTCAATTAGTAATTATAGTCACAAAATACGACACTAATAATTAAAACGATTAGAAGAATAGAGAACTGCAAATGCAATAAACAATTGACATTTGATAGTAGCCACATCTACTTAATAGCGAGCGCAGCGCAACAATGACTAATGCCAAAAAACGAATGTGAGTGTGCCGAGTAAGACGCATATAGAATAGAATAATTGAGAGAAAGGATAGTACTATCCGATTAATTAAATGTTAGTCAAAAACGACTCTTACGGCTATCCGTTTTCTATATTATAATGTATATATATTATAATAAACACAATAATAAATTTCATCCATCAATGCGAACTTAAAATAAATATATTTTTAATTATTTGAATAATTTATCCTTTATCGTCAAAAGCAATTTGCTTTAAATTTCGAAAAATAACTTTTTGTTAATTTTGGTGGTGATGTGGGGCCCCTTCAAGTGCAGGGCCCGATTGGGCCCAATCTCTCCAATCACCTTAAATCCGGCCCTGATTATACCCAGAGAAACCTGTTAGCCACTTTATTTTCCATTCCCCAATCTAAGTTTTCCCATATTCTGCTCTATCCCATTTCCACAACATAATCTTTGTCAACTCTATGGCCTTTATATCTAAATTCCCCTTATCTTTTCCCAAACCCAGCATAAAAACCAATAATCTACTTTCTGTATAATCAATTTTTTTGGCATTTATTCTTCCATAACTTCATTATATGTACCCTTCTGTTTTCAAGCATTTACATTCAATTAACAGATGCCTAATATTTTCTATTCCTTACACAATTTACAGACTAAATCACGCTATTTTTCCATTTACATGTATATTCTCTTGTTGCTAAAGATCCCATTCAAGCCTTAAACAATAAACTACTTTCCTTACTATTATATATTAACTCACACCTAATATTCTGTTTACTTCTATATATATTTAAACTCTTTTTACTCTCCATACTAGTTATCCATCTCTCTAACTCCCTATTCTTTATTAATAAATCTATTCTTTTATCCCATTCCTTACCACTATAACACTCAACAATCCTCCTAACACAATCATCCCATCTTTTGTACAAATATACTGATATAAATTCTTTATCCAAATCTTTTGCATATCGCATTGCCTTTCTCACCCATCTTGTTGCCTGCCCTTTACTCATAACCTAATTAAATCCTATTTTGGCTATTCTTTTATTATCCATAAACTGCAACCTACCAAACATTTTAATTTTACTTTTTGCATCTCTCATATAAAAACTTGACCACCCCATCTCTCCTTGAATTGCCTCCCTTGCTGTTCACACATCTGCATCCAATGCATGCCTTCCTACTTCCCTTTGTACTTTTTCTAAATAATCTAATACCCTTTTACTAACACATAATGCATCATTACCATATGTTAACCTGCTACTGCAATTCCCTTCCATACAATTCTAGCTATATTATATTTATTATATGAAACACTGTTAATTTCTTTATCAATCCCTTTCTTTTCTTTGCTTCATTTATCAATTTTTTCCCCCATTCATCCAAGCAATTTTTTTGATTACTTAAGATGATTCCCAAATAACTATATCTATTCACCACACTTAACTTTATATCCTCCAATAAAAATTCTACATCTTCTCTTTCCCCAGTATTAACCATCATTATATTTGATTTTTCTTCACTAAATTTAATCCCCATCTCTTTACCCACCCTTGCACATGTCCTCAGCATAACTTCCATATCTTTTCTTCTTTCTGCACACAAAAAGACATCATCCGCAAAAAAAGACTTGACAAAGTATATACTCCCTTGCATTTTCATTTTACTCTAGTGCTGCCATCTATTAGAGTCTTAAGAAATAAATGAAACTAATGAGCACATTTAATAGACATAATACTTAATATAAAATGATTTAAAGAACCCATTTAAGTTATGCATTAAAAGATATTTAAAAAGTAATAATATAAGAAGTATAATTTAAGAATCTGTTTTATAGGAAAAACCGAAAAGGATTAAACTGCATACAATGAAAAATAGAGCAACTTTATAATATTCTTTAACACACACATGATCACTATTTCTTATACTGGCACATATTTATTTATAAACAAAGCAAAACTCTCCATACAGTATTGCCACCCTGTAATCAATGAATGCCAGAAGGCTTGTGCCAAAGACACCAAAATGTATGGGTGCTGAACTGAGTTCAGACCCATATGACTATATAAGCTATTGAGCTTAGATTGAAAATATTTTTTGTGTTTTCAATTTCATTCTCATAGTTTTGTAGTTAAGTAAAGATAAAAGGTGGGTGCTGGAGGGTTGCATTAGATCCTAAGATCTAGATGCAGTGCTCTCAGATCCAAAGCTCCTCACTGACGATGGCCACAAGCCAGAAACTAGTCTGGGGATATTGGATGAGTAGGCATTAGATAGGGATTTTATGCTGAACCTTCTGGGATTCATTGATTACTCTGGTTGGCACAGGGTGGCAATACTGTATGGAGAGTTTTGCTTTGTTTATAATATTCTTTACCATTATAGCATGATAAAGATTCAGAAAGATAAATTAAAAAGAAAGATAAGTGCAGAATTAACTACTAGGCAAAATAAAAGTTTTTGGTAAATGGAAAAAGGATTATATATATATAAATTATCTTCAGCAACGTCATATTCTACTGTGATAATAAATATCTACAAACGTTTATTTTCTAAATTATAAATTTAAGATTTTAAAATGTGATATTTTTTTATATTATATATTTATAAGTTTGACCCATATGAGGAAAATAGTTTTGTCAAAGTAAAATGTTATGGGAGATATATATATAAATGATTTCAATTAGGGGGGATTTGAACACAGACTTTCAAGCTACTTTCAGCTATCCACTCCATCTTATATAACTAATACACAAATCCCCTCTAATTACATCTAAAATTCAATATATATTATACCTGTATTTAAATAAATGATTTTTATATATATTTTGAATTTTGATTTTTTTTTTAAACTAAAAGTTCTAATTTTACATATATATATATGTGCGTGTGTGTGCGTATGTAGAGATGGTAATCTGGACCAACTGATGAATGCTGGTTTAGCATGAAATACTTATGTTGGTGATTATTTATCTTTTCAGCATATATGTGTTCAAGTGTATCAGTGTTATGAGATAGTGTGGATAGTGGTGGATCGTGTGAAAGTCTGTGCTCATATACCCTATATATTACATATATAGACACAGGTATATAATAAGCCTGTGTGTTTCAGTTATTACATAGTAGAGATGTCTGCCCATCCCTTGTATATGTATTAAATGATTATGTCCTGTACATGAGGGATCAGATTGATATTAGGTCAACATGGGTGTGACAAGAATCTCGGCCTCAGAGTGGCCTTTGAGCATTCCACCATCAGATTTTCAATTGGATGGATGGTTGAAAAGTGGAATAGATTGAAGCCTGTCCATTAAAGTATGATGATTGGCTATCTTAATATATATCTGAGCGCTTATAGCTTATATGTGTAGAGATGGTAATCTGCACCAACTGATGATTGCTGGTTTAGCATGAAATACGTATATAGGTGATTATCTATCTTTTCAACATATATGTGTTCAAGTGTATCAGTGTTATGAGATAGTATGGAGAGTGGTGGATCATGTGAAAATCTGTGCTCATATACCCTATACCTTATATATATATATATTTAGATAAATATTATAAAGCATACTGCTACCTGTTTAAGGTTCAAACTTTATATTTATTCATAGAGGGCACTGCTGAAATATATTAACACTTGGAAGGATGATTTGAATGTATATTTAAAGCATATTTATGAAAAGTGGGAATGATGTGTGTGTGTTTTTTTTAATCTATTGAAGATGAGACTATATTTATGTTTGAAAACTGATAGAATTAAAAAAATTATTCATTTATAATTATAATTTGATGCTTTATTTAATTATACATATATGCATGAATTAAAGGCGTTTTTCACTTGAAATACATTGATGAAATCTTTGTGCACTGTTTTACTAACAAAATTTTTATCAAGCGTTGTTAGCTGAGAGGTCATCGCAGCTGCCTTGCAAGCAAGTAGTTGGTTGCAGATGGTTGTGGGTTCGCATCCCAGCCGATGCTATGACATATGAAAAAAAAAACTATCTTTTTTCATATATATGAAAATAATATAAAAGTAAATTTATATCTTATAAGTTATTAATTTCTATTTTTAAATTCATTTGTTAGCAGCTACAGTGGGCATTGTGGTTATGGTTTCATCTATTTGCATACGTTCTTACCTGTCTAAACTGGTATCTAAAGATGAACATGGTAAATTTAACTTTTAAAAAATTGTTAATTATAAAATAAATGTAATATTTACTAACTTTTTTAATGATGATATAATAATGATATAAATTTTGTTTTCAAAATTAATTTACTAATATTTCAAATAAAATAATTTATACCTTGGGGACTAAATCTATTAAGACTGCATTAGAGGGCATTGAAAGAATTAAGAGTTAAAGTTGGGCTGGACACATTGCTAAAAAAGATAAAAATAGATGGATAGTTGAAATCTTAAACTCGATTTCAAGAGATTGTAAAAGACTCAGAAAGAGACCACGTGTGAGATAAATGGTTGAAATAAGAAAGTGTGTTGGTGTGGTGTGGAGAAGAGAGGCTAGAAGTCGAAGAAGACGGATTGAACTTGGAGAGACCTTCATCCTGAAGTGGATTGATAATGGTTGAAGAGGATGATGATGATGAATATGTGTGTCTATTTATTAAAAAAAATTACACATTTTAAAAATTATTTAATGTTTTCAACTATAACATTAGCTCAACTAAAATTCATGACAAATATTATTTAAAAGAACTTGAAGATTAGCGGGAGTTTCTTTTTAAATATATTTAGGTTCCTAAAATTGCAATAATTATTTTCTGAAAAAGTGATTAAATATACAAGAATGTACATATATATATTGTAAGTAAATCAATCTTATTTGCTCATTTGTTAATAAATGTTGAAAAAGTTCATAATATGAGCTGCATAATAAAGGTATGCAGTATTTTATTTTTACATTAAAATAATTTATTAAAAATGCATTATGCTTGAAAAGATGGAAAATAAAGATGGAAAAATAGAGAAAAGTTCGTAATAATGAATGCACCAAAGAGAATCTTCAAAAGTCAAATGAATCATAGATCGAATGCTATTTAAATGATTGGCGGAAGTCTAAATTATCTTGCAGAACTTAATTTTATATTTTCTAGGGTCTATTTTACTCGTGCTTATATCTCACTTTACCTTCAAATAATGGACTAGTTCAGAAAGCTTTCATTGCCATGGACCAATGGATATACAAATAGATAATATCTGTCCAGTGGTTAAAAAAAGACCAATAGGTGATGATGCTCTGTGAATCTGATTGCTTACATTACAGATGGGGATTTGACCATAAATAATCAATCCAGTTGAACATAAAGAAGACAACTACTGTCAAAATTGAATGGTAGTTCGCTGACTGTCTGTTATATGGTTAATGCAGTGAACCAAGTCCATATTCAGGATGGAAGGTGATAGAACCTAAATCAGCGATGAGGCAAGTTATCTTAGTAAAACCAGAAGGGTCACCATATGTACTTATGAGGCAGGCTGTTATGGTACAGCTAGAAGTAGTAGGTAAATTTATAAGAACACCTGAAGTCACTTTTTTTTATAGATGTAAGACAACTAGAAGCTATATCTCGCCAATGGTAGCAGGCAGAGCTATAACAGTGTATATATTGTAAAATAAGCATTTTATATTAATAATATGTATTAATCATATTTATATGTGATTGTGTTTATAATAATTCATGAATAAACACAAGTGGCATAGTTTGCAAAGATAAAGTGGCATTTGGACTAGTTCATTATTTGAAGGTAAGGTGCGATAACATTCCTAAAACTATATACACCTGGGTCTCGTTTTATGCGGATTAATTTAATGCAATTTTGAAGTTATGCGATTCATGTTTCTTCTTAATATCTTTCATATTTCTCTATATTTATTAGATATCAAGAAATTTAAATTATTAATAACTTATTTTGACTTGAAATACTTTTTTTTTTTCAAAAATATAATGTTATATTAGCAGTTAACGTGAATATGGCCTGAAGCTGTATTTAGAATCTTAGCTTCTATGTAAATAACCTACTTATACTAATGAGTAAATAATAATAATAGATTTATACTTACCTATAAAAATATCGCAATAAATATTCAAAAATTTTAAACTTTTAAAATGTATTTTGTTATATATAACAGAAATAAATATTTTTTTAGATTTTTAAAATAAATAAATAACAACGAAGATTTTATTGATTTTGTAAACTAAAAATCATCTTTCTAATGATAATCTTTTTGTTTTGATTGCAATCTCATTTTTTAATATAAAACAGAAAATCATTAACAAAGCACAAGACTGAAAGTTGCATTAGTTATACATCATATCACAAATCTGATTTCTTATCAGTTCTCAAACGAACGCTTATTGTCAAATAGCGATAATGATTAAAATATGTATGAAAAAATGTAAAATTAAATACTGTAGTTAATAAAAAAAACTTTGTCCTGTATTAATTTTTTTCAAATATTTGAAATTTTTTATTAGTCATACTTTACTTTCTTATTTTTTTAATGTGATTTTTAAGTAATTTTTCATTGTTGCTTTGCTTTTATGCGATTTCTGAAAAATATAGAACCTATCTCCCATTTTTCAAGGTAAGTTGAGTTTATTTTTGTGTGATTTCTTTTGTGCACATTTTCTGAGGAACCTATCTACTGCATAAAACGAGACCCAGGTGTACTTATCTTTGAGGTTCCTTCTGATTTCTCCACTTTTTCCTAAGAGCAAGATTAGTGTTTTTCATACAACTAAAGAATATTTGTGCAATATTTTTGCAAAATATTTATTTAAAACTCAAAAATAATGTCACCACTAAAAGATTTTTTAAAAAAACATTTACTTTTAAAAAGTCAACTTTTAAAAGTTCGTTACAGTATAGTGGAAGTCGTTTCTAATTGCTTAGAATTGTCTTTGTCCTTAAGTAATTAACTTTTTAAAATTTTAATAATAATAAATAATATTTTTTTTCTTTCTTTGTTGCTAATTAATCCTAAATTTATCTTAGTTTTAATAACATAGAATTAAAGTATCTAATATATTATTCTACTAACAGTTTTAAACAAAGAAGTTTGGGTCCTGATTTAGTTTGCATTCACGGCCATTTTGAAATCTAAAAACCACACAAAAATAAAACTGACATATCTAACTGATAAATGACATAAATAGTGAATAAAAATACTTTAAATTCATATTTTCGAAATTATAAGCTAGTAAAAATAATATGCTTAATTTTATTAAGGATTTTTTTTTTTAATTTACCTTCATAAAATATTTGCAATATGATGGCACAAAGTGCCGGAATTTGTGGGAAGAGGGGAGGATGGTGAGTGTGCTAATGATGATAAGTGTTACTTAATGTTTATATCTTAATGTTCATCTCTTAAAACATCACCTCTCTCCATACAATGGTGCCACCTATTGCAAACTATAGTAATCAATGCATGCTAGAAGGTTTGTGTATCAAAATCTTACACAGTGCCTACTCATTTGTTTTTCCCAGACTAATTTTGAGTTTGTTGCTTTCCATATGGAGCTTTGTATCTGAGAGCACCACATCTAGATCTTAGGATCTAATGGGAATCCTCCAGTTGCCACCTTTTACATTTTGTTAACTAAAAAGCTATGAGCCCAGATTGAAAACACCCTAAGGTCTTCAATACAAACCAATTTGCTCATATGGTCATACTGATCTGAACCCAATTCAATATGTATATAGTTAACTTAAAAAGTAAAAGATGGCAGCTGCAGTGCTCTCGGATCTAAGTTTACTGATGGAAGCCATAAGCTAGAAACTAGTCTGGGAATATTGGATGAGTAAGCGCTAGATAGGGATTTTGATGTACAATACTTTTCTATAGCTTACACTAGATGGTATTATTGTGAGAGCTGCTATTGTTTTAACAAATTGTGTAGGCATAAGAAATAGTGGTCATGTGCTATTCACTTCTTGTAGTACTGATGCAATAATCATTCATAACCACATAATATATATAAATATAAAATTAAGAGCATGCTAATAAAACTTATCAGACTATTAAATTTGATATATATGCCATTCCACTTAAGGTTCAAGTAATTTCACAGAGTCTAAACAAAATGACTGGAAGCTTAATGTTATTTTTCAACTATACTTAATTATATCAATCATTAGTAACCAGTCAACACTTAGACAATCCCAATGCAGATAACAAACTGCTGTCAATGCAACTCCTTTTAACAATAAAGGTGGAATGTCACTTTTATTTATGGTCCAATATATTTATATAGATTCGAAAGATTGTAACTTGACTGCAGAGATTGAGATTATTGATACAAAGAAGATTAAATAAACCTCCTTTAATAGGTAAATATAACCTGTTTGGAACGCAGTGTAATAAATAGTCAATTATAACATTACAGACTGCAATTATAATTTTCAAACTGCACCAAAAGTATTATTTAAATAATGAGTGTAATAATGTTCAAGGCTAAATGGGTTGTAATGTGTAATGTTATAATTGATTATTTATTAGTCTGCATTCAAAACAGGTTATATTTACCTGTTTAAGGAAATTTTTTTAAGCTTCTTTGTATCAATAATTTTAATCCCTGTGGTCAAGTTCCAATCTTAATTGTCTACATAAATATATTGAAACATATCTTTATTGTTAAAAGGCGGTTACCTTGACAGCAATTTGTGATTGTAGATTGTTATCTGTATTGGGATTGTCTAAGTGTTGACTGGTTGCTAATGGTTACTTATAAATCCATTTAGCCTTGAGCATTATTACACTTATTAATTATATCAGTACAGAATAAAAACATAATTAATTGCTGCAGTAATTGAAGCTGAGTTTATACAAAAACTGATTGCTCTACTATTATAATTTTATTAAATAAAAAGTTTTAAATCTATATATTTTTTTGATTACTGCTTGCAAAATTTTTCAATTTTTTCCAATTGTATTTATATATATATTTTATAGGAAAACTGTTTTCATTCATAGCATCAATGGAATCTATTTCACCTGCATTCACTAGTCCATTGTACAACAAGCTTTTCCAAGTAACAATGGATTATAATGTTCCTTGGCAAGGACTTGTTTTTTTGCTCTCAAGTGGATTCAATTATATTAATTTTTGTATTTATGGGTAAAATACTTTATTTTTATATATCATTAAAATATTAAATTTATTTTTAAATTAAAAGATATAGTATAAGATACAGTAGAAATTCAATATTTACAAAATTATATAAATGTTATTATTTAAAATAGATGGTAGACATTTGAATATTTAATCATGGCTACAAAATAAGGCAGGAGTTCCCAACTTGGGGTACCCATACTTCTAAAAACTACTGGAAGTTGTCCAGGGTGTATAGTGAATAGCAGCCATGTTCAAATGAAGCATTTCATAAAGATAATATAGATTATTAAAACATGCAAGACTCTCCATACAGTAGTGCCACTCAGTGCCAGACAGAGTAATCAATGGATGCCAGAAGACTTGTGCATAAAATCCCCATCTAGTGCCTACTCATTCACAAGCCAGAATCTAGTCTGCTGATATTGGATGAGTAGGCACTAGATGGGGATTTTATGCACAAGCCTTCTGGCATCCATTGATTACTCTGGCTGGCACTGAGTGACACTACTGTATGGAGAGTTTTGCCTGTTTTAATAACAGCTATGTGCAAGCATAAGAAATGTGATCATGTGATAATATAGATTATTATATGCAGGATTTGATAAAAGTTGGGTATAATAAGCAATGATTGTTATTAATTATGTTGAAACATTATAAAAGACAAAATAGTATTAATATAATGGTGAATAATAAACTATGAATGTCATTAGCTTTTATTCCTAATATTAAGAAATATGTAATGAAATTTTTAAGCCAAAATTTCAGGTTGGCATGGAGGACTCCACCTAATCTTAATAAGTTAACAAACAATTTTAAAATGATAAGTAGCAAAGAGGATAAAAGCAAAGTCGTGTATTCTAGTGAATGTCCACAACCAGGTTGTAATGCAATACATATTAGTAAATCTAAGACAAATGTTAAATATTGTATTCAACAACATAAATATACATATAAGATGACAGTGGAGAGTGATAAACTTTATTCGACTTTCTATATCCATCAAAGTATTATGGGCATGCATGTTGTCCATGAAACTTTAGTGGGTTAATGTATAAAACACCTGATAAAAATGTAAAATCAAGGAACCATATGCTATAAAAAAAATTCTGGTGCTATTAATGCAAAGTTAATCAGTTTTCCGATTACTCATTCCTGGATGATATAATGAAATGTTTGAGCTTATCGCTTAGTAGTGTATAACAATTTTTTTATAGCCCTGATAAGGACTCAAACGAGTTGACAGCACTTGGCAATATTATTTTATATTGACAAGCATCAGACATTGGTGGTTGAGAGGTCAGCGACAGCTGCTTTACAAGTAGTTGTCCCGGGATAGCGGATTCGCTTCCTGGCTGATGGTATGACACATGAGAAAAAAATATATATTATTTTAATGTATCTCTGTTTTATACAATAGTCGTATTGTTAGATTGCTTCTTATTTACCAATGATATTTTATCTCTTGAGATGTATTTTTAATTGGATATTTTATAAAAACAAAAACAGTTATAAGAAGACAGGTTTTCATTTAGATGACAATTACTAGAATAATTCATTTTAGAAGAACTACTACTGTCACAATACTTTTAATTTTTTTTAGATGAAGCACTTTAATTTTAATTAATATATAGTTGGATTTGCATGAAAATAGCATATTTTTCTTTCAATTTAATTCTTAGTAACTTAGATAAACCACATAGGTATTCATCTTTTTCAATAAAATTAGTTGTAAATGAGTCCATTATTTAATTGTGCATTTATCTACTATTAATAGAGGTAATTAAAGGAGATTGAATCAAGACTTTCAAGCTCCCTACAGTGATACACTCTACCCAATATTACTAATACACATGATCACATACATGTGAAAAAGATAAATGATCTTCAATATATGCATTTCATGCTAAAACAGCACTCATCAGTTGATTCTGGATCATCATCTCCTACACACACACATATATAATCAGTGCTCAGCTTATATTAAAGTAGAAAATCTAATATATATATATATGGGAGATAAATGATTCAGACCAACTGATGAGCTCTGGTTTAGCATGAAAATACATATATTGGAGATGATTTTATCTTTTTTCACGTGTATGTGGTCATATGGATCTGTAATATAAGATAGAGTGGATGAATGTAGGAAGCATGGTCTGAGTTCAAATACCTTTAATTTCACCAGGGTTAAGTATGTGCATTATACTTGTATTTCAATATTATTAATAGAGGTGTAAATTTCATATATGATGGCTTTACGGTCATATTTCTTAAAGGAAAAACAATAATGAGGATGAATTTCCTTTTTTAAAAGTGAAATTTTTTTCAGCGATTTTTTAAAATTTAAGAAAGCATTTTAAATGTTAATAAAGTAATTAAAAAAGTATTTTAAGTTCATATTTTTAAAAAAATAAAGTTTAAAGATATTTTAGCAAGTGTTCAGACATTTTTTTTCCTTTTATAAGTAATGTAAAGTAATCTGAATAACAATGATGTTGCTAAACAGTTTATATCCTTTAATGCTTCAGCTAATTATATATGCAAGATTTTTTTTTATTTTGATCTTTATTGTATGGTAAAAAAAAATATTAATGTTCAAAAAATAATAATAAACCTTCTTTAATAACTGATTTTGCAAAATTATTAAATTAAGAAGCAACAAAATATTATTTCTTTTCCTAAAAATATATAATATTTGGTTATTTACAATATAATTAACACAAAGGTATAAATAGACTCATAAATAATAATATGTGATGCACTGTGACTCCTCCTTATTCAGAGTTGGGAATCTCTCAGCCATTATGGCCAGAGAAACTTGTTAACTACTTTACCTTCTCTTTTTATTCCCCACCCTATGTTTTTCCCATATTCTTCTCTATCCTGCTCCACCTCATTTCCACAATATAATCTTTGCCAACTTCATGGCCTTTTTATCTAAGCCCCCCCTTATCTTTTCCCACACTGAGCATAAAAACCAAGAACCCACTTTCTGTATAATCACGTTGTTTATATTTATTCTTCCACATTATTTGTACCCTTTCTGCTTGCAGACATTTATATTCAATTAACAGATGCCCAATATTTTCTATGCCTTTCTTACACAACTTGCAGGTTAAATCACTTCATTTTCCATTATATTCCCTTGTTGCTAAAAATCCTGTTTGAGCCTTAACACTAAAGTACTTTCCTTGCTAACTCACACCCAATATTCTGTTTACTTATATATATATATATATATCATTAGAAACCAGTCAACACCTAAACATGCCAACATAGATATTAATCAATATTTCTCACTGTTGTCAAGGCAACCTCCTTTTAATTGCAAGAATGGAAATACACCATTATAAATGGAAATCCACTCTCACTAATGGTCCAATGAATATATATGGACACTTAAAGATTGCAACTTGACCACAGAAAATGAAATATTGACACAATGAAGTTTAAATAAACCTTTTTAAACATGAAATAAAACATGTCCATGAAATGAAGACTAATAAATAGTCAATTATAACATTGCAAACTGCAATACTTTTAAATTGCTCATGTATTATTTAAATAATAAGTGAAATAATGCTTAAAGCTAAAGGGGATAGAATGTAACCATTAGAAACCAATCAATATCTAAACATGCCAACATAGATATTAATCAATATTTCTCACTGTTGTCAAGGCAACCTCTCTCCTTTTAATAGCAAGAGTGGAAATCCACCATTATGAATGGAAATCCACTCTCACTAATGGTCTAATGAATATATATGGACACATAAAGATTGCAACTTGATCACAGAAAATGAAATATTGACATAATGATTAATATCTATGTTGGCATGTTTAGGTGTTGACTGGTTTTTGATGGTTACATTCTATCCACTTTAGCTTTAAGCATTATTTCACTTATTATTTAAATAATACATGAGCAATTTAAAAGTATTGCAGTTTATAATGTTATAATTGACTATTTATTAGTCTTCATTACATGCACATATTTATTTCATGTTTAAAGAGGTTTATTTAAACTTCATTGTGTCAATATTTCATTTTCTGTGGTCAAGTTGCAATCTTTAAGTATCCATATATATATTCATTGGACCATTAGTGATAGTGGATTTCCATTCATAATAGTGGATTTCCATTCTTGCTATTAAAAGGAGAGAGGTTGCCTTGACAACAGTGAGAAATATTGATTAATATCTATGTTGGCATGTTTAGATGTTGCACGGTTTTTAATGGTTACATTCTATCCCCTTTAGCTTTAAGCATTATTTCACTTATATATATACACACATCTGGGTCTCATTTTATGTGGATTTATTTAATGCGATTTTGAAGTTATGTGATTCATATTTCTTCTTAATATCTTTGTATGCGTTTTTCTTTTATGCGATAAAAATTATTAGATCAGAAGTCGAGCTCCAATAATGCGCTATTACTTTAAATATTATAAATTTTGCGCACTCACATCATATTTAAAGTAATAGCGCATTATCAGAGTTCGACTTCGATCTAATAATTTCAATATTTTCAGCGCTTTATAATTGTACTGTAATAGATTTTATGCAATAAAGAAGTTCATAATTCACTTAAAATCAGGATTTCCACATTTTATATACACACATTAAATTTTACAAGATTATAATGTAAATCTGTTTAAACGTTATAGATGCCTATACTATATATGTTGCTGTTTTTGCATTTTAAATCATGTTCTATTTTTGCTTTTTAAAAAAAGAGTACATAATCAATTAATGATTTAGTGTCCACAAGTAATAAATTTTACAAGACTATAATGTAAATCTGTTCAAATGTTATAATGAAAAATACTATGTATGTTGTTATTTTTGCATTTTAAATCACGTTCTATTTTTGCTTTTTATAAAAAGAGTATGTAATCAATTAATCATTTAGTGTCCATAAGTTTATTTTTAAAAGGTGAGTAACAGCAGTAGGCACAATTAAATTTGACAATTAAAATCTGATTTTTAATTGTAATTAACAATTTAAAAATTACATAACATGATCTGAAATTGATGTGAAATGATGAAATTTGATTTTTAAATGGAATTGAAAATTAAAAAATTAAAGACAAAAATAAGAATTTAATTTTTAATTGTTAGTTTTAATTAAATTTTGCCCAACAGTGGTGAGTCGGTATCTTTTTATTATCGTAAGTTCTTATTTTTATTTTAAACTTTTAGTTTACCCTAATGGAGAGGAAAAAACACCCAAGAAAATGAATTTCTTTGGAAACAAAAATTTCAATTTTAGATTGCTTAGTGAAATGGGAAGGATCAACAGCAATTGGAAAACGTTTTAGTTGTATTCCCTCTTGACTTCATTTAAGGAGAAGCTACAGTACCTCACATCACATCATGATGAATCTGATGTCTCAAATAGCGATAATAATTAAAATACTGTACATGTATGAAAAAAATGTAAATTCCGCATAAAAATATATTGTTTTGAATAAAATTAAATACTGTAGTTAATAAAAAAAAGTAAAAAAAGTTTGTCTTGTATCAACTTTTTTCAAATTTGAAATTTTTTATTAGTCATATTTTATTTTCTTATTTTATTTTTATGCGAATTTTAAAGTAATTTTACGTTGTTGCTTTGCTTTTATGCGATTTTCGAAAATTACAGGAACCTATCCCCCATTTTTCAAGGTAAGTTAAGTCTATTTTTGTGTGATTTCTTTTGTGCGCATTTTCTGAGGAACCTATCTACTGCATAAAACAAGACCCAGGTGTGTATATATATATAAACTCTTATTATTCTCCATACAAGTTCTTCATCTCTCCAACTTCCTATTCTTCATTAATGCATCTATTCTTCTATCCCTTTCCTTGCCCCCATAACACTCAACAATCCTCCTAACACAATCATCCCACCTTTTGTATAAGTACACTGACATAAATTCTTTATCCAAATCTTCTGCATACTGCACTATCTTCCTCACCCATCTTGTTGCCTGCCCTTTACTCATAACCCAATAAAATACTATTTTGGCTATTCTCTTATTATCCATAAACTGCAATCTACCAAACATTTTCATTTTGCTTTTTGCATCTCTCATATAAAAACTTGACCATCCCATTTCTCCTCGAATTACCTCCTTTGCCATCCACACATTTACATCTAATGCATGTCTTCCTACTTCTCTTTGTACTTTTTCTAAGTAATCTAACATCTCTTTATTAATATATAATGTGTCATTACCATTTGTTAACCCTGTTACAGCCACTCCCTTCCATACAATCTAGCTACATCATATTTATTATATGAAAACATAACTAATTTCTTTATCAGTCCCTTTCTTTTCTCTGCTTCATTTATTAATTTTTCTCCCATGCATCTAAGTAATTTCTCTGAATACTTAAAATGATTCCCAAATAGATATACCTATTCATTATACTTAACTTTATATCCCCCAATAAAAATTCTTTGTCTTCTCATTTCCCAGCATTAATTATTATTACTTATGATTTTTTTCACTAAATTAAATCCCCATATCTTTTCTTATCCTTGCACATGTCTTCAGCATAACTTCCATAACTTCCCTCATTTCTAGCACAAGTCATAATCCATAAATAAGACCTAATAATGCATGTACTACTTTGCCACCTATTAATAGAATCTCTACCTTTCTTCCTAGTCTTTCTATTACTCTCTCCATTTCTCTCAATTACAACAAAAATAAATAGGCAACATAGGGCATCCTTGTCTGTCTCACCTCATTTTCAACTTTAACCAATTCTAGATTGCGCAATTGATATGTACAGTAATTATTTTCATATAATCTCTTAATAAGATCCATTTAAGCTTCACCCATTTCCAAATTTAATACCCATAATCTATTTCTATTTACTCTATCATATGCTTTCTTTATATCTATAAAAACCATATATAACTGTCTACCTGTATTTCTACTCATATCCATAAGTTGCATAACTACAAATAAACTATCTTCTATATGCCTATCCCATCAAAAGCCACCTTGCATTTCTTACACTGTATTATTTTCTTCCATCCATTTTGCAACCCTTCCAGCCACCATATATGTGAAAACTTTATATAACACTGATATTATTGCTAACAATCTATAATTGCTTAACTTTCTACAATCCTTACTCTTCCCTTTAAATAGTAGCCTTACTCTTGTATTACTCTAACTATCCAGAAAATCTCTCATCTTATTAAAACATGATAATAGATTTAATTTTGCCCTATGTCCTAGATTCATTACCTTTCCACTTTTCAATTTCTTCTCTGACTCATTCAGTTCATTTTCTGTAAATCTAATATTTCCATTATTATATGTTTTTAGGTTTGTTCACTCTGTCCTTCACATCTAACATCTTTTCCACATCCATTACATAACATTGTTTGAGATTGTCTCAATTCTTTTCTAGAGCTACACCCTATTCCCTCCTCATCTAGTAATTCTATTTTTTTCTCCCCTACATTCCTTTTTTTAATGTGTTTCCAAAATTTTTAATTTCCATCTCTTCCACTTTTATTAATATCCTCCAATAATTTATTATTAAATTTCATTCTCTCTATATAATTATATATTTTAGCCAACTTCTTTTTTTTCTAAATAATTTTCCCATTTAGCATTAATATCTTTTTCACTTTCTTTGTTCTTAATAGAACACTTATATTCTCTGCATGCTTCTTCCTCTCTTTTATACTTTTACTAACTCTTATTTTTTTATTAATTTTATTCTTCTGAATATTTTCACCTAAAACCCTATTTGCCACTTTTTCTATTCGTCACACCAGTCCTTATATTCATCTCCAACCAACTTCAACTTGTATTTTATGCTCTTCCAACTTATTCTTATCATTCACTCTCCATCCACATATTTCACTATTGTTTTTACTTTATTTCTATTCTCCATCATATCACATTACTAACCATTTCTATTACAATGAAGTTATGATCACTAGTACATACTCTCTCTTCATTATTAAACAACTTAATTTTTCATACTTTATTCATTCCCTCTTTCTTTACCAATACATAATCTATTGTGTGGAATACCTTATTTCTAGACCATGTGTATTGTCCCTCATAAATATTTGATAAATTTCCAATACTCAAATTCGCTCTCTGACAAAATTTCTTCAAAAGCTGTCCATTCTTATTATCTACATCATCAATTTCTTCACTATGTCCATTCATATTCCCTATAACC
Organism: Epiperipatus broadwayi; assembly: GCA_028023455.1. Classification (NCBI taxonomy): domain Eukaryota; kingdom Metazoa; phylum Onychophora; class Udeonychophora; order Euonychophora; family Peripatidae; genus Epiperipatus; species Epiperipatus broadwayi. The sequence continues at coordinate 19,798 of JAQFVV010013628.1, read as the reverse complement.
ATTTTCCTCTTCCCCTTTTTTTAAAAACTCTGTATATCCTTAACTATGCATTTATATATGCTACTGTTACACTCCATTATAGTTTGACTATCTTCATACATTAGTGCTACCAAGTTCAAATCTTCATAAGTAATCAATGGATGCAGGAAGATTGTGCATAAAATCTTTATCTAGTGCCTAATCATCTAACATCCCCAGACTAGTTTCTAGGTTTTGGCTTTCATCAATGAGGAGCATTGGATTTGAGAGCACTGCATCTAGACCTTATCTAATGCAACCCTTCAGCAGCCACCTTTTAGTTAACTATAAAGCTAGGAGCCCAGGATGAAAACCCCATAATGTTTTCAACTCAAACTCATTTACTTATATAATCATATAGATCTCAACTCACTTCAGCATCTATGCATTTTGATTTTTCAAAAACAACAGTCACCATTATTTTATGGGCAGAATGGGCATAAAACCATCAAAACATCGCATGATTACCATTTCATATGCTTAAATATGTTAATAAGAACAACAAACTCTCCATACAGTAGTGCTACTAAGCTTGGGCTCCTGGCTTTCTCTGGAGATGTTAGATGAGTAGGCATTAGATAGGGATTTTATGCACAAACCTTCCTATATCTATTGATTACTTATGAAAGCTTGCACTTGGTGGCACTATTGTATGGAGAATGTTGTACTCTTAATAACAGCATGTGTAAGAATATGAAATGGTGATCATGTAATAGATTCATAAATATAGTTCTTAACTATCCACAGACACAGAAAATGTATTCTTATTGTTAATAAAAGAATATCAGTTAGTATTTGGGATATCAAAGTCATTTTTAGATTTTGTTTATTTAAATATTATTTGGTTAATATGAGGTCTTAGTTTGACAGAAAATTTATTGCATATGAGTATTTGATCCTTATCCATTCTTTATTACATTCTTCTTTTTTATTAATAATAAAAAATATATACCATAAAATTGTTAGGGTTATGCATCCTATTATAATATATATATATATGTGTGTGTATAATAGTATAAAATCATTCATCCATGAGAATATGTTTCTGCAATCAAGTTCAATATTTAGTGTCTATATACACTTATTAGACCATAAATACATGTGGATTTCCAGCTTTATTGTTAAAAGGTGGTTACCTTGGCAACAGATTGAGATTGTTGATTGTTTTTGATATTGCTTATGTGTTGACTGCTTACATGTATTTACATATACATATATTATAATGGGAATTTCCCTCTTTATGATTTATTCTTTCTGCAATTATACTTATGGTTTATTCTTTTACATTATTAGCTCATATTAATCTTTAATATTTTATATTTAAGATTCTGTTACTCAAGTAGAGGAGTAAATATAATCATTATTTTCATATTAACCATACCCCTGGTCAGACTGAGATTGAATAAAAAATTCACCTTTCCAGACTGAGGCACAACTTCCATGACTGCAAGAAGCATAACTCATCTCATGGAGATATTAATAATGGGTTTTAACCCTAGAGTCCCCATCCAGCCTTAGACTGGCCCCTAGGAGACAACATTAACACACTTCAACCATGGCTAGCTATTGAAACATGAGACCAGCATAAGACAGACTATATAAATAAGATTATTGATTTAAATCCATAGGTAAATGAAGAGAGAGAAAATTAAACCACACCAATAATTTACACATATTTATGACAAGATAAAAAAAACATATAAGGAATATTTAAACACTTAAAAAAAATATGAACACTAATTCAAACTACAATATTTTAAACAATCATGTGTTTATTTACATATAATTAAAAGTTAACACAGTTCTATCTAGAAATAAAAGTTAAAAGTTCACACTTGAAATTAAATTTAGAAGTTCTATCAATGATGTCAGACATATTTACCTAGGTTTTTAATACAGTATCTGGGTGATCACCCATCATCTGATCCTGTCAGATTTATAGTGACTTTTTTGGTAGTAGCTGGCTGCTGCTTCTTGGCTCAGCAAACTACTGCGAGGTCCGGCTCTATCAATCTGGTGTGCAGGTAAAACATTGGCAAAGGCAAGTTGGAGATATATTACTGCATTGGACTATTGGTGGTCAGGAGACGGATAGTGAAAAATGAACAAACACTCAACTCTGGTCTAACAATGCATTTTTCTCTCAACATGACTATAAAATAAAGGTTGCTTCACCTTGCTGGATTCAGTCATTTTAGCAAAAACTTGAAGACAATTTTTATCCCTGTAAAATGAACTGGCTTTCTCCTTTCTATCCTTTTGCTTTTTCTGTTGCTGCTATTCTTCTTTTTGACAATAGGCATTTGCAGCATTTATACTATCTGCCTTGACGCACTGCTCGAATTCTTACCTATGCTATCAATTCATTTTATCTTTATTTTTTCCCCAATTTACATCCTGTATGAATTTGTTTTCAATTATATGTCAAAAGTAATCCCCAAAATTTTTTTTTTACTTTTCTTTCTAACTTAGAAAAACAATTAAATATTGAAATATAATTTTATTTTCCTTACTTTATTTATAATATCATGTAACTCATGTATGTATACACATATTTATATACCGTATATATATATATATACACAATGTTACAATATATATATATGTAAATAAAAAAATATTTTTGGGTACGAACCGTGTATTATTTTGCATTACAATCCGATATTTCGACGACTAGCAACCACCATTATCAATGTTAACTTTTGAAAGAACAATCGTTAGATCTCAAAGAATAATGTGACTCAATGCGAGATGAGAAGTGAGATTCAACTTGAAGTAGTTCGGCATTCACAATATGAGGCTTATCAAAATATTTTATTTCCCTCAGTTTTTTCACCTATTAATTTCAAGTTAATATTAGATAAAATGATAGATTTCCACATAGCTGAATACATTGTGCTTCGTCAGCCCTATTTAAACCAGTAGATCTCTTTAATATTTCGATTGACTCTCTCATGGTTCTTAAATCATATCTTTCCAAATTAGCAAGAATTTTTGTATTGTCAAAATCAGGTTTGTGACTCATTTCTAAAAAATCATGTAACCTGAAACCATTAAATATAATATATATATATATATGATGTATGTTTATATTGGACTATTTCCATCATCTAATATGTGTGTTGAATGTCTTTAGAAAAGTTTAATTTTAGTTAAATATTCCAAATGCATTCAACTGTTAGTAATATCACAGCAAACAGGTTAGTATATGCACCAACTGTTAGTAATATCACAGCAAACAAATGTTAGTAATATCACAGCAAAGAGGTTAGTATATGCACTAACTGTTAGTAATACCACAGCAAACAGCTAGAACACCATCATCACAAACCTTCAGAAAAGCAATATATCTATGATACTTATAATATGCTTTCAATGTATATAGGTGAAGTTAATAAAATTTTCACAATTAACAATGTTTAGCTTAGCACTTTCAGAGTATGTTTAATCCATATTCATAGCCATTATTATATGTAAATGTAATTAATGCAAATTTATGCAAATAATTATCCTGTCCATTTTAAATCCATATAATTTAAATATATCTATCTGCAATAAACATATTTTTATATAATTTTTTTTTGTATTGCAGTATGGTTCATCTTCAGCAAAAATATGTACCTCATTACAAAACATTTTCTAATGAGTCAAATGAGGGCAGATCATCTCAAAATGAAAATAATTTTAACCTAACCAATGAAGATATCGTAAATACAACTGAGGTAATATTTTATATTAAACTAAAATAATTTTACCAAAAAATTCAAATATAAATATGTATTTGTAGTTATATATCAGAATACTACCATCAATTTGTTAAAATGTTAAATACTTTTTAAACATTTTAATTTTGTAATTTTCCAAATATGTGACACTTCATCAGTAAAGTATCACATGACTCTATCTCATTATTCCATCTTATATATTGCTGTTTCATCCACATATATTTTCTTTCACCACAACAATGCCATCTATTGTAAGCTTTAATAAACTAAGAGATGCCAAATGATAGTGCTTAATAAATCCATATTCAATGCTGTACTATCTAATATCGTAGACAAACAGCAAGATTATGGCTTTTCATCAGTGAGGAATCTTGGTTTTTAGAATGCAGCACCTGGAATTATAAGATTCTAATATATCTTCCGTCTAACAGCCCATTATTTGCCTCTCTGTTTTGCTATAGAACTATTGTCACCCAATTTGAACTATATATCAATGTTTTCAATCTAATCTAATTTTCTGGTATAATCATTTAGATCTGAAACCAGTTTAGTGTCAATATATATTGGTGGCTTTAGTATTTTTAACAATTGCATGTACTTATACCATGTGGCCAGGATCGATATAATAACCAATATTTTATTGATTTTATGCCCATCCTGGATCATAGAATAAAGTATCTATAACTGTTCAAAATTAACACCACCATAATGTATTGTGATGAGATGATGGTAATCATCATCATTATTTTTTAAAAGTACATTATGTGTTTAATCCTAGGTTCAGATGAAGAATGCTTTGGAATTATGATGAATTACCACGAAAGGATTAGCATGATAAACTACATGCATTGCTTGACAGTTACTTCTCTAATTTACTATGTTATAATACTGTTTAAACACGATATAAACAAAACAAAATATTCAAATTTTCTAGTGGTCTTGTAAGCGTTATGATTAGCTTCTAATAAATTGCTTAAAATAGTAGATTCATTACAAATTAACCCAGGTAAGTTTAATGTCTCATTTTAATTTATAAAATATATTTGGTAATGCATAAAAAGTTATATTATATTTATAACTAATATCAGTTTTTTGAGGCATTTCTATAATAAGACAGTTTAAATTCCAGACAAATAGTAAGAGCTAGCCACCAATCTTACATTTTTTTAAAAAAATGAAAAGGTGTACCTAATGCTATATATCTTGTTAAAGAGACATTAAACATTGGGAAAATATACCATTTCAAAGTCAATGCTTTATATTCCTTTTGTATTAGCTTAAGTAAATATGTTTGTAAATTTTTTTATGCAATGCTTTGAAAAAATTAATCTTTAATTAATAAATTTTATTTAATTAAAATGTTGTCTAAGATAATCCAGTGATTATAAAGACATCGTTTTGATTAATAAAATATATTAAAGTTTCGATAGCAATATTAATTCAAAGTGCCAGAAAATCTATACATCGGGCGATGAATAATGAGAGTATTGGTAATCGGAATAAGTTGTTGAGTAGCTAGGAAAGGCTAAGACTTAACAAAGACCATTTGACATTATTTGACCATGCTCAATATTAATTCTTTTATGGTATTGTTAATTTATTTTGCCATGTACTAAAGTATATCAAATGGTGCTCAACAGTTGGCTAAATGTGACTCCAAAAGAAAAATGTAATGTAAACCTTTGCCCCCTTTAAAATATATGCTATACTCCATAAGTATTATTAATTATAATTAGTACTATTAATTTATATTATAATTATTAATTCTAATTAATTACTATTAATTAATAATATATTATTTATAATTGTTATCAATAATATTAATATAATTATTAACATTAATTAATATAATTAATTATATTAATAATTAAACCACTAAGCATCACATGATCTGATTAAAGCCACAAGCTAGAAACTAGTCTGGAGATATTGGATGAATAGGCATTAGATAAGGATTTTATGCACAATCATTCTGGCATCCATTGATTACTCTGGCTTGCACTGAGTGGTACTAGTGTATGAAAAGTTTTGCCTGTTTTAATTAATAATTAATTTAGTATTTATGATGTTAATGATAATTATTAACATAATTATTAAGATTAGTTTTCCATTATTAATAATTAATATTAATTATTAACCATTAATATGATATTAATAAATATTGTGATTATAAAGTCAATCTGAAGAAACTTCAGGACAGTCAAAACATGAGATTGTGTGTGCATATATGTAGAATAAAAGGTTTTTGCTAAAAAAGGTTCAAAGTAGAGTGGATAAATTGTATTTATATAAGATATTACAGCAAAATAAAAAAGTGAATTTGTTAGTATTAATATTATTAATAATTAACATTGTTAAAATTGCTTAATTTATAATTAATAATTATTAATTATATTATTATTAATTAATAATTATTTATTTAAATAATTAATTATTAATATAACTATTAATAATTAACATTAATAGGTAATTTGTAAATCAGTAATAGTCACATTTTTAATATTCGTTTATTAATTAATTATAATTATTTATACTTAATTCAGATATATTAACTTATAAACCTTCACTTTTGTTGAAAGTCATTGAAAGTGTCTTCATAAAAAGTGCTGTTGTTCCATAACTTTAGACAATAGTGTTAACATTATCCTAAATGCCGATGACTCGTGGTTTTTTAAAATAGATTTTACCATAATGCTATTATTGCTGTTACAGTTGGAAAAAATCTTAAAAGATCAATATCCTACAGATTTCAGCTAAGATCAAAAGAATTCACCTTTCTTCTTTTGTTAGAGAACAAAATGACCAGAAAATGTTTGCATGTTTCTGGTCTAGTTTTATGTAGTAATTTTAAACTATACTTTAAAATGATTTTTTGCTTGTTTATAAAGTATTTTTGATTATTGTTATCCACTAATTGGTTGCTTACTATAAAGAAATATACAAGTAAACTTTCAATTTATTCATTTGTGTTTTATTTTTAAAAATAGATGTTAATAAACTTGATTATAGTATAAAAACAGTGTTTAGACAGGCAGAACTCTCCATACAGTAGTGCCACCCTGTGACAACCAGAGTAATCAATAGATGACAGAAGGCTTGTGCATAAAATCCCCATCTAGTGTCTACTCATCCAATATCCCCAGACTAGTCTCTGGGATGAGTAGGCACTAGATGGGGATTTTATGCACCAGCCTTCTGGCATCCATTGATTACTCTAGTTGGCGCAGAGTAGCAGTACTGTATGGAGAGTTTTGTCTGTTTAATAACAGTTATGTGCTAGCATAAGAGTTGGTGATCATGTGATGTTTAGGGGTTTAAAAACAATATTTATTATGGCCTCATGTATCAAAACTTACTTGGTATTAAAATCATTTAAAATATGGTAATTTTTGTAAGAAAATATCAGATGTTAGAGCAGACTTTAATAGTATTCATTTGCTCACCTTAAATAAACAAAATAAAAATGAATTCCTTCATTTTTAATTTTAGTATTTACATAAATATTCATGATGATATTTAAGGTACATTGTTATATTTATAAGTCAGTTTTTAAATATTTAAAATGGTTAAATGTGATTTTTTAGAATATTATTCACTTATAAAATGAAATTAAAAGAAAATCCAAGACCAATTTATTGAGTTTATTATAAAATAAAAATTTTATATAAAAAAAACATTGAACATTTCTGAAAACCCATGCCAGATGGAACACTAGAAAGTGTCAGAATGCAAGAGGGTTAATATTATTATTAATTAATTGTTAAAAAAACTAAGAATACTATAATATATAAATTCTCAATTGATTTCAAATCTGTATAACTATACAAGCAAGTGGACTTAAATTAAAACATGTTTTCAATTTGGATTGATAACTTAATAATAAAATGAAGAAATAAAAGATGACTGCCAGAATAAAGATGGATCTTAAAAATCCAAGATGCAAAATTTATCACTGACCAAAACCATAAGCTTGTAACTTGCTGGGGGATATTGGATAAAATAGCATTTGATGAACATTGAAGCATCATTTGGTATACATTAGCTACTAAAGCTTACAATAGGTTGTATATTTCACAAATCATTTCCTGTTAACACATGTCTAACTAATATTTTTCTAGCATGGGAATTGAAGCAGTGACTTTATATACTTCATGAATGTTGATTTTAGGTGCTTTTTTAAAAACTAGATTCTACCCAATGCAAACATTTAATAGAATTGTATAATAGTATCTATGAAAAACCTCTGATTTCTCCATTTTTTTATTTTAAAGACAACATCTTAATTGTTTCCAAGGATGATCATCACATTATTTTGGTTTATGGATCATTTGTCATTATCACATGAGCAGCTTCTTTACATTATCCTGTTAGTTTTTCTTTTCTGTCCAATGTTCTTGTTTTTCAATTCAACATATGTTCATTATCTATTAGATTATGTCATGTGATATATGACTTTAATTTTTAGTGACTATTTATATCTATGATTTCCTTTCTAGTCATTTCTTAAAGTCATTTTTCAATGGTGCAGTTAGTTTCATTGATATGACTTTCCACATCTATATGTTATTTCATGGATGTAATTCTTGTTTTCCACCATTTTAAATTTAAGTCTTGTAGAAGTATGTTGTGGCTTTGCAAAGTTCATCTGACACAATATTGACTGCAAATCATAAACTTTCACCCATAATTATATATTATATAAACAATCTCCAAAGACTACACAGGTGTCTCAATGAATGATCCTAATGTGTAATAGGTATAACTGTAAATAATTGAAAGTAACTCAAATTTTATCTCAATCTTTACTTGATATTTTTAGTCCATTATATGTAATTAATGCTTATTACTTAGAAAGTTCATCAATAGTTCAAGCACTAGTAGCATGACTGTGATTCATGGACTTTGTAGCCTACTGTTCTTCATTATACCAAACCAGCAGGGATCACTTTGAAAAGCATCCAAAACAGTTTTAGAAATTTTCTGAAATTTTTATATTAAAGTAACTACTTACACAGCTATCTGCAATATTTTTTCTTACAATTAAATTTCTTAACAGACAAAATTCTTTTTAAGTAATATGGAATTAATGCATCAAGAATAAAATGTCCAACTTTTTGAAATGAGTAATATATATATATAACATAAAATTTGAAAATGATCTTATTTTTTTTTCAACCAATAAAAATAGTTATCTTCTACAATATCATTTAAGCTTTTAAAACAATGAATTGTAATACTTCATCTAATAAAACTGTTTTACCTTTCTTCTATAAATAAAATGAATATTCTCTAAACTATTACCATCACAGTCATTTCTAGTTTGTCTAAAGTTCTATCAATTTTATGTTCAACCTTTAGGATTACTATTCTATCAGATTTTATCTAATCTTTATCAGTTACAACACTGGAGAAGTGTTTATTGAAAACACAAGTTACACCTCTTTATATTTTTTATATATATTCAATCAAGCTATACACTTGGTCAACATTATATAAAATATTTCAAATATTTGAATTATAGGCAAGTAATGGGCATTTTATGGAAAAAAATCATGTTAATACTCTCTATTTTATTTAAGACTTTCACTACTATTATAACTAATTTTATTATCAGAAAAGTTTAAGAATTTTACTATGTACCATTAGTCTGTTTCAAGTAGCATCTATATGTTTGTTGTATCCAAGTTTACATTTGCTTGTTCTTACTATTCAGCACCATACTTATGTTTCAACTTAATTCCATGATCCATCTTCCAGGTAGTAATGATCATTCAGTTATGTTGCATTTGGCATATCTGCAACATCCCCGAGAAACATTTATTATTCTAAAAGATGGCTTCTGGGATACAATCAAAATATAAGTATAATATTGATATTAACAACTAACAAATAAATATTTGGGTGAATTTGAATATATTTTACCATCTTATCCTCATAAAAATCTCAGTTTTAATATAGATATAAATAAATAGTAACTGTAGCTAGTATATACAGAGTATGGAAATAAGTAACATCCAGATTTTACTATATTGTGTATATACATCCATTGAGCAAATATTAATACATTAACATTCTGAAAATACACTTTAAAGTAGTGCCATCTAGTGCAAGCCATAGTAATCAATGGATGCAAGAAGATTTGTGCATAAAATCCCTATCTAGTGCTTACTCATCCAATATCTCCAGGCTAGCTTCTAGATTGTGGAGTTCATTAGTGATAAGCCTTGGATCAGAGAGCACTGCATTTAGATCTTAGGGTCTAATGCAATCCTCTAGCCACTTTTTGCCTAAGTATGAAACTATACTTCCGAAATGGAAACACGTTTTTAATCCAAACTCATTGCTTGTATAGTCATACAGATCTGAAACCAGTTCTTCCATCCATTGATTACTATGATTTACACTGGGTGGCACTACTGTACAGAGTGGGGAATGGAAGGTAAAGTGGCTAACAGGTTTCTCTGGGCATAATTGCTGAGAGATCCCTAACTCTGTTTAAGAAGTCACAGTACATCACATCACATATTGTTTTAACAGCTTGTTTAAACCTAGGAAATGGTGGTCATGTGATATTTAATGCTTTAAAATATATAAAAATTCAGGCTGCTATTCTGGTATATATGACAGTTGTCCAAATCTAGCACACCTGACAAAACGAATTAAACTACTTGCGTAATATAAAATAACTGGTTTGATTTTACATTGGATGGTGGATAAATGATTGAAAAAGTTTTATATACAATGAAACATGCTAAAATCTGCATATTGTTTATTTACTATATATATAACTAAATCCTAAAGATGTGAATATCAATTTATCTTTTATTATTAAATTGAAGTGTGTTGTAATGCGTATATAAAGAAATGTGTAAAAAAAAAAAGACAAAAATAGGAAAAATTATGTCTCTATTTATATAGCATAGAATTGCCGTTTTCATCAAAGAAAATCTCAGAATATTAATTATAACATTTCACCAAGTTGTAACATTCTGTCATAAACACCATGTTTTTGCATTTAAAATAACATGACAAAAATCAGATAAAATAATTGGAACACCCATTGATAATACTATTAGTACAGTTTAATAACATGTAACACAAACAATAAAAATACATATGTGTTAAATTCTTCTAATAGATAGAATCCTAAAGCAAATTAACATAATTATATGATCCTATGCAAATTTTTATTCTGTATGAATTGTAAAGATATCATGGTGCTTTTTTAGTACACGATCTCTGCCATTTTGAATTTCAAAAACATCAGACACGTCTAAGTAATAAAAAAATATGCAATGCATTGTCTGACATATCTAAGTGATAAAAAAGATGAATTGTAAAGATGTCATGGTGCTCTTTTAGTATACGATCTCTGCCATTTTGAATTTCAAAAACATCTGACACATCTAAGTAATAAAAAAATATGCAATGCATTGTCTGACATATCTAAGTGATAAAAAAGAATGTGATGTGTTAGATGACGTTTTGGGTCATTTTGAAATTTAAAATGGAAATCGCATACTAAAAGAGCACTGATATCATCCAAAACCTGTTAGAAACAACTATAATCAGAAATTGAGCTTCCTGGAAAAGATCAAGACATTATAAAGAATTGTAGCCACAAATCATAAAACTAAACACAATAAGTGACTGTAGAATTATCTCCGATTTCTTCGGTGACTATTAAAACAGATTTATCATGACTTCAGGAGCAAAATATTTATGGTCATTAACAATGTCAGTCTTTTCTGATATAAATATTAGGATCTAAAAAAATCAATGTTTTCACCTTAAGAACTGATCAAGAAATGAACACAAGCATGTCATAGAGACATAAATCATTATTTACTCCCACCCCCCTCAGCTATTGAAAAAATTTATGGTTGACATTTACCAAAAGTCTGTCAACCAAATTGTATTTTCTCACCAGTATAATGTGATAATGGAACTAACATAATTGTGACAATTATTTTAATATATCCACATGTCCCAATTATTACTCTGTTGGGATGCATAATGATGCAGTTTTTTTATATATTTTGAAGAAGCCAATCTATTTTAAATCATAAAAATTGTTTAACAAACCTGTTGTTATTCATAATGATAGTGTTTTGGTATATTGGTTGAAGAAAATAAAAATTATTTTACACATCTCCTATGTCTTCCTCATTTATGTGACTTAAATATTTAGCACACAGACATTTTAAACCAAACAAAAAGTTAATATTTTTCAATTGATATCTACCAGAGATATTGAAACCACTTTTTATCAGGAGTGATTTAATATTTTTCTAGACAGTAGTGAAATTTTCATATTTCCATCCTGCATAGAATATAAGCTTTTAATTGATGAAAACTATGGATTTACATTATGAGATCATAGAAACACATTTATGGTTCAACTCATGCATATATTTCTACATACATTAATTTCTTAATAATAACTAAATTTAATATCATTTATGTTCTTTATTACTTTTTACAATACTTTTTTGCAACTTACTATTGACAGTTTCAGTTGCCGCAACAATCTTCTTCAGAACTATTTATATTTACAAATCTTGAAAATTTAAAAAGATTTTAAAATATAAATAGATGTTCTGAAGAAGGCTGCTGGGGCAATCGAAACTGTCAATAGGGTTGTAAAAAGTATTATAAAAAGTAATATAAAGAACATAAATGATATTAATATTATATACTTCTAATACTTCATAAAGAAGTAAATTTATAGCACAGTACCGAGTTTTGAATCATCACATGTCAAACAGTATCAAAAGCAATTATATAACTATTATAGATCTCAGATTTTCTTACAATATTTATGTAAGTTATTCAATAAATATTCTGATAAATATTTGAATATTAAAACTTAAACTGTACCCATAAAGTATCACACAATTACCCCAAATTATATTCAACATCTCACTAAAAGCAATAATTGTCTTTTTTTTTTTCCAATTTATCAGGAGCTAGGTTAACTATTTTCTTTTATGAGCAGCTTCTAATAACAATAAAGATGATATGTTCATTTTATATAGAATGTTCCATTTTTATAAAAAAGTAATTTTGGTATAAGGTATTATTCCTCTCATTAAAACATTTTATTATATATTGACTTCAGACATCACATGATCACCATTCTTTATGCTTACACAAGCTGTTTTTACAGAGGAAAAATTCTCCAAGCAGTAATGCCACTCAGTGCAAGCCAGAGTAATCAATGGCTGCTCACTGATGAAGGCCACAAGTTAGAAACTAGTCTGGGGATATTGGATGAGTAGGCACTAGATAAAGATTTTATGCACAAATCTTCCTGCATCCATTGATTACTCTGGCTTGCACTAAGTTGCACTACTGTATGAAAAATTTTCCCTCTGTGATATTCACTTCAGCTGTGATTTTCTTCTATATCTGAGACTTGATACAATCTATCAGTGATTAATTCTTTATATCTAAAGAATTTCTATATGGACTTCTCAAAATCCTGTTTAATTTCCTATATAGAGAGTCCTGCACAATTTTGCAGTTGCTAGAGCATCTGATTTGGGTCCTGAGATCTCAGGATGGACTTTGGTGCTCACAGGCCTAGCCCTCAAACGTCTTATGAACTCCCGAGTAATAAACCATCTGCATATATATATATATAAACATATTCAATTATAAAGCTAAAATATAATTAATGTTATTATAAATCTTGTTTCAATAAATTTTTTTTTAATTTTGTTTTCCTTAGGTTAAATCAGACTTTATTTCAACTAAGACTTCCGGTGTGAATTTAGATTTTATTGGAGAGTCTATTCAGTAATAATCGAAATAACAGAAACTTCTAAATGAGTCTGCAACTGATGTACAAGATAAAACTGTTTCTTATTAAAACTTTAATATATATTAAAATGAGATCCATTTTTATCTAGTTGTAATGTGTTTAATTAATTAATCATAATATTTAAAAATAGATTTATAAACGTTGGCAAATATTGCTGGGTTCCCATATCATTTGTATGCATTATAAATAAAATTAATAAATTCATGTCTGATATTGGCATACTAAAACTGTTGTATTTGATAGTACCCCAGTTTATATAAAAATATGAGAATAATTTTAAATTTTGAGAAGAAATTACATAACTTGATGATTATACCCGAACATGGTCACGTCTGGGAGTTTCTTAATAGATTGATAAATTTAAATTTGAAAGACATAAAATTATTATTATCTCCTGCCCCCCCCCATGTGTCAAAGCATTGGCTGGGAAGTGAACTCGCAAACCCAGGATAACTGCTTGTAAGGCTGCTGTGTTGACCATTCAACCACCAATATTTGACTATCATTATTTTTGGATAGGTTTTTTGAGTAAAATCCAAATTATTTAAATCAGCTGTAAGTTTATATAGATCAATTTCAAATTACGTTTATAAGAATATTAGAAAAAAATGGATTAAATTCATAGATATTTTTATCCTGCAGAAATGTTTGAAATTAATAATAGCATTGCATCCTTGCTATAATGGTTCCTGAAATTTTACATTAAAATTACATTCAATTATAAAAAATTTGGCAAATTTGCTTCATTTCTTTTACTTAAGTCTTATACTTATGTGACTGATGGTAGAAGTTGCGTTAAGTAAGGTAAGTTACTACTTATCGATTTATTTTTAATTTTTCAATATTATATTTTTTAGAAGTGTATACTCTTATTCTTCTCCTTTACTTTCTTTGCATTTCTTCATATATTCATATATATTGCTTATAATAACTTCTCTCATATATACTTTAATGCAAAAAAATTTTTAATAGAGAGAAAATTTGAGAAGCTCTGATGAAGACTGCTGGACAGTCGAAACTATCAGGAAAATAAAGTTTTATTAAAAAAAATTTTGCATTAAAGTGTATATGAGACAAGTTATTATAAGCAATATATATGATTGTATTTATTCATTTTTATTTATGATTGATCTACTGTAAATTACTAATACATCATTATATATTTACACTACAATACTTTTATTTAAAAAGCTTAATTTATTCTAAAGTCTTTTATTTTTTATCTAAATATTTTTAATAGAGATGTTTGTCTCTATTTTTCACACATAAAAATCTCTACATGGTTTGGTGTAGCTGGTAGAGTATCTAACATGAAATCAGGATGTCTCATGATCGATTCTGGCACCCGCAGTTCTGGTGCTCACAGTTATCTATCCCCGAATAATAAGCCAGTCTTTTTTGCCCTATGTGGTTTGGCGTAGCTGTTAGAGTATCTAATATGAAATCAGGATATCTCATGATCAATTCTGGTACTCGCAGTTCTGGTGCTCAAACTTATCTATCCCAGAACAATAATCCAGTGTTTTTTGCCCTATGTGGTTTGACGTAGCTGGTAGACTATCTAACATGAAATCAGGATGTCTCATGATCAATTCTGGCACTCGCAGTTCTGGTGCTCAAACTTCTTACCTACCCTAGAACAATAAGCCAGTCTTTTTTTGCTCTATATGGTTTGGCGTAGCTGGTAGACTATCTAACATGAAATCAGGATGTCTCATGATCGATTCTGGCACTTGCAGTTCTGATGCTCAAACTTTTTATCTATCCCAGAACAATAAGCCAGTCATTTTTGCCTTATGTGGTTTGGAGTAGCTGATAGAGTATCTAACATGAAATCAGGATGTCTCATGATCGATTCTGGCACTCACAGTTTTGGTGCTCAAACTTCTTATGACCTCCTGAGCAATAAGCCATAAGCCTTTTTTTGCCCTGCATGATTTGGTGCAGTTAGTAGAGCATCCAATTTAGAATTAAGAAGTAACTCCTGAGCAATAAATCTTTATCCTTTTGTATATGTAAAAAAAGCCATTTTGTAAATGATATTATAATACAGTATTTAACCTTTAAACCACTAAACATCACATGATCACCATTTCTTATGCTAGCACATAACTGTTATTAAACAGGCCAGACTCTCCATACAGTAATGCCACCCTGTGCCAACCAAAGTAATCAATGGATGACAGAAGGCTTGTGCATAAAATCCCCATCTAGTGCCTACTCATCCATTATCCCCAGATTAGTTTCTGGCTTGTGACCTTCAAGATCTAGGTGCAGTGCTCTCAGATCCAAGGCTCCTCACTGACGAAGGTCACATGCCAGAAACTAGTCTGGGGATAAACCAGCAAGCATCACTCCAATACTAGCACATAATTGTTTATAAACAAAGCAAAACTCCATATAGTAGTGCCACCTGTGCTAAACAGAGTAATCAATGGATGCCAGAAGTCATGCGTAAAATCCCTATCTAATGCCTACTCATCCAATATCCCCAGACCAGTTTCTGGCTTGTGGCCTTCATCAGTGAGGAGCTTTGGATCTGAGAGCACTGCATCTGTATGGGTGCTGAACTGAGTTCAAACCCATATGACTATATAAGCTATTGAGCTTAGATTGAAAATATTTTTTGTGTTTTCAATTTCATGCTAATAGTTTTGTAGTTAAGTAGAGATAAAAGGTGGTTGCTAGAGGGTTGCATTAGATCCTAAGATCTAGATGCAGTGCTCTCAGATCCAAAGCTCCTCACTGACGAAGGCCACAAGCCAGGAACTAGTCTGGGGATATTGGATGAGTAGGCATTAGATAAGGATTTTACGCACAAGCCTTCTGGCATCCATTGATTACTCTGTTTAGCACAGGTGGTACTACTATATGGAGTTTTGCTTTGCTTTGTTTATAGTCTGGGGATATTGGATGAGTAGGCACTAGATGGAGATTTTATGCACAAGCCTTCTGGCATCCATTGATTACTTTGGTACAGGGTGGCACTACTGTATGAAATGTTTCGCCTGTTTAATATTTAACTTTGTTTGGCTTTTGTTCTTTTATAAATGTAATGCAAATTTTATTTTAATTTTTCACTTTGCTAGTATACCAAATTACCTATTTAATCAAAGTGGTAATTGGACTATATAATATATATTTTTTTTTATTTATTGCAAATTTAATTTACCATATCGTCTTAATTCTTTTTGTATTAATATATTTTTTACTTTAAAATTATTTTACTATTAAACCTGACTGTATGGTCTTAAATTCAGATTATCTGTAAATAACAGTTCAAAAAAATGGCCACAAAATATTTACAGAATTAACATATATTATAATTAATTTGTCATCCATCATAGAATTAAACTTGGCTGGAGTGCTTTTGGTAGAAATAACGTAATACTGAAAGTAAATATACCTATGTGTTTGAAAAGGAATGTTTTCAATAAATATGTTTGAAAAAGGTTTTTAATAAATGTGTTTACCAGTTCCTACTTATGGATCTAAGACATAGACACTAAATAGAAGAGCAATACAGGCACTTCTGATCACTCAAAAATGTATGGAGAGATGCATGATAGGAGTAACAAGAAGAGATCGAAAATGCAGTATATGGGTAAGAGAACAAACAGGTGTTATTAACATCATTTGAAAAAATTAAAAGACTGAAGTGGAGTTGGGGTTGAACATATTGGACAATTGAAATCTTAAAATTGATTCAAAGAGATTGTAAAAGAACCAGAAAGTCTGCTTGTGAGATGGATAGATGAAATAAGAAAGTGTGCAGAAATGATGTGGCGAAGAGAGGCTAGAGATTAGAGGTGGATTGAACTTGGAGAGATCTTCATACTGCAGTCGACTGATAATGGTTGACAATGATGATGATGATAATTAATTTATAAAACATTTGTACTGTTCATATTTATAAAATTAATGCAATATTTACTTTGTTTTATCTTTTAATTGCATCTATAAATGCAAGTTATATTTTAGTTGCAATCTATAAAAGAATGAATGAAGATTATATTTTAAAATAAAATAAATCATTTCAACTGAAGTTAAAATCCTTATTGAGACTTTAATGAATACTGCTTAATGATACAGTGGTATGTACTATTTGAAATAAAAAAAAACATACCTGTTGATAATCTTTTACTATACACATTACCAATGTTCACTTTATATAATTTGTCATTATAAATATATTTGAAATATTTGTTATATTTTTTTGGTATGAGATGCTAATAAATAATCTAAAAGGTAGAACATGAAAAATTAATTTATTAATATAATTAAACTTCACATGATCACCATTTCCTATGCTTCCATTGATTACTAAGACTTGCAATGGGAGGCGCTACTGTATGGAGAGTTAGAGTTGACTTATGGTAACGATGTGCTATGTATTAATAAAGGGGTATTATTACTTAGAAAAAGTACAAAGAAAAGTAGGAAGAGGTGCATTAGATGTAGATGTGTGGATGGCAAAGGAGGCATTTCAGGAGAAATGTGATGGTCAAATTTTTATATGAGAGATGCAAAAAGCAAAATGAAAATGTTCAGTAGATTGCAATTTATGGATAATGAGAGAATAGCCAAAATAGTATTTAACTAGGTTAACAGTAAAGGACGGCAACAAGATGAGTGAAAAGGATAGCACAGTATGCAGAAGATTTTGATAAAGACTTTATGTCAGTAAAGATGAAATGATTGTGTTAGGAGAATTATTGAGTATTGTAGTCGCAAATAATGGGATAGAAGAATAGATGCATTAATAAAAAATAGGGAGATGGAAAACTAGTATGGAGTAAAAAGAGTTTAAATATATATAGAAGTAAACAGAATATTGGGAGTGAGTTAATTTATGATAATAGTAAGGAAAGTAGTTTAGTGTTTAAGGCTTGAATAGGATCATTAGCAACAAGAGAATATACACACAAATGGAGAATTATGATTTAGTCTGCAACTTACGCAAGGAAGGCATGAAAAATATTAGGCATCTATTTATTGAATGTAAATACTTGTAAGCAGAAATGGTACAAATAATAATGTTGTAGGAGAATAAATATAAACAAAGTGATTATACAGAAAGTGTGTTCTTGGTGCTGGGTTTGGAAAAAGATAAAGGGGATTTAGATATAAAGAGCCATGAAGTGGACAAAGATGATGTTGTGGAAATTGGTTGCAGCAGGATAGAAAAGAATATAGGAAAAACTTGGGATAGGAAATAAAAAGAGAAATAGAAAGAGAAGATAAGATGGTTAATGATTCTCTGGGCATAGTGGCTGACAGATTCCTGCCCGATAAAGGAGAAGCCATAGTGCATCACATCACATACAGATAATTAAATTTACCAGTCTAATTTAACAATATTTTAAAATTGTATGTATTTTGTCAAGAGAGATTAAACTTGTTTATATTTCTGAATTTATATATTTTATACTGATAGTTTCAGCAGTTATGAAAGGCATTTTACATTGAAGTACATTTTAATAACAATTTTTATCATTTTCCACTATTAGTAATTTTCTTCTTTTCTGAACCAATGTAACATCTGGTAATTAAAGAATATACTCACAGAAAATGTAGCTTTTTTAACATTCTGCTTTATTACTGCCTAGTATTCTTTCACTATATTCAATATATCTTATTCATGGCATATAATGATATGATTACAAGTTCTTTATATCAATGTTTAATTATTATCTAATAATCTATTCAACATATTCAAATTTAAATTCAAATTCAGATTTATTCAAATCACCCAATAAATTTAAATTTATGTTGAATAATGTATTAGATAATAATTAAACACTGATATAAAGAACTTATAATCATTATATATCATGAATAAGATATATTGACTATATTGAAAGCATGCTAAGCAGTAATAAAACTGGATATTATAAAACTACCTTTTCTGTGAAGATCTAGGTGCAGTGCTCTCAGATCCAAGGCTCCTCACTGATGAAGGCCACAAGGCAGAAACTAGTCTGGGGATATTGGATGAGTAGGCTCTAGATAGGGATTTTATGCACAAGCTTTCTGGCATCCATTGACTACTCTGGTTGGCACAGGTGGCACTACTGTATGGAGAGTTTTGTCTTGTGTGCTAGTATGAGATGATGATCATGTGATATTCATTAATTACAAGATATTACTAATTACAATGTACAACTAACCAAATATTTAAATATATATATTGTACCATTTATTTATATATAAAGTACAAATTACTTTT
>JAQFVV010013627.1:75000-91047 GCA_028023455.1 Epiperipatus broadwayi | reverse complement strand
GGATATTTCATGATTTGATGTTGAATTTTAGTATAATTTCCTCAAGACATCAATTATATCAAATTGTAATATAATGTATGATTAGGCTTTATAAAACTGTGCCTATGATATGTTATTGAAGGAAGCCAATGGAATTATAATTTATTTATTATTATATGTTTATTTATGTATTTAGTTATTACATTAAACATCAATTACTTATTAGTCATAAAAATTGTAAATAAATATTGATTTATAATTAAACTTACTGTGCCGTTGCTATTTGTCATTCATAAAATCAGAAATCATATATCTTGAATAGAGCATACATTGAAGTACATACTGTTGTCAACATGATATAAGAGTTTAGTAATATTTTGAGAAAAATATTTGAATGCTTTTTGTCCTTGGTAGTTTATGATGTGTAAGGTACAATAAAACCCCATTTACCTTTTCCATCATTTTAGCTTTGTGTAGTTGATTCTAGTACATGATACAAATTTGATTGATTTTATAAACTTATAAACATATTTACCAGATAATTACATGATTGAATGTATTTACTTAATGCTTTAATTGTCATTCATCAGTATAACAAGAGTCTCATTGATATTTATTAAATTATAAAAAAGAACCCAGGTATTTTATGTTTAAACAATCCAAAACAAAGCAAAACTCTTCTTATAGTAGTGCCATCTTGTGCTAACAAGAGCAATCAATGGATGCCAGAAGGCTTGTGCATAAAATCCCTATCTAATGCCTACTCATCCAATATCCCCAGACTAGTTTCTGGCTTGTGGCCTTTGTCAGTGAGGAGCTTTAGATCTGAGAGCACTGCATCTAGATCTTAGGATCTAATGCAACCCTCCAGCACCCACCTTTTAACTCTATTTAACTACAAAACTATGAGAATGAAATTGAAAACACAATTAATATTTTCAATTGAAGCTCAATAGCTTATATAGTCATATGGGTCTAAACTCAATTCAGTACCCATACATTTTGGTGTCTTTGGCTCTTTAACAACCATAGCCACCACTATCCATTGATTGATCTTGTTAGCACAAGATGACACTAATATAAGGAGAGTTTTGCTTTGTTTTGGATTGTTTAATAACAATTATTGTGCTAGTATGAGATAGTGATCATGTGATTATTTTATGTTTATTTATTATTTCAAAGCTCTTACCTAGACTAGCATTTGTATTAAAAATCATATATGTAATTTTAAAATTCATAATCTTTAGTAGTTCCACAAATTATACCATCTTGTCCATGGTCGGCCATAAGGTCTCATGCAATGAAAAATCGCAAATTAAGGTTTGAAGGATAATAACATTACATACTCTAATGTATTTTCACATGCTACTATGATAGGTCTTCACGATACACCCTGGCTGCGACCAGAATAGATCATAACAATTTTATGTTGTATCATTAGTTTTGTTTGTGGTAATTTGCTCCAGAGTTCGGTTATTGTCTTTGGTGCTTAATATAGATGGCATGATATGCTTTTGGTTATAGTTCTTGGCACTACAATGATGGCAGCATTCAGTTAGATTGATGTGTACAGTTTTTGGCTGCCCAATGATTAAATCCATTGGTTATAAAGAATTCTATTACAGTTCTTGGCACCAATGTGGTAGGCATTGGTACGTCCCTTCAGTCTATTAGGTTATAGTAAGGTGGGTCTGATTATAGTAGTTCTCTGACATCAATATATTAAGCTTGATTAATGTTGATGGTTACAATATATATATATATATATATATATATATATATATATATATATATATATATATATATATATATATATATATATATATTCTAACCCAGTATCATTAGTTTAGTTTATTAGAAATTTATTTATTTCATTTCTATTTCTAATATTTTTATTAATTTATTTTATTTTTATTTGCACTTGTGACACTAATTTTTCAGCTTGTGGTTAAGGCAACCAAAATAAAAGCAACATATCCATTAATTTTCCAATATGATCTAAAATACCTTTCATATAATACAATTGTACATTTAATTCTTTTAAGCCATGCCACGATTGTAATAACAACAATAATTGATCACCTATTAATTTAAAGAATAATTATAATAATATTAATCTCAGGGTTCTTTGTTTCATGTAAGGAAATGCTCGGCAATATTGTGTTGTCGCATATGACTGGCATTCTGGTCGGCTATAGGAAACATTTATTTTACTTAATTCAATGTGTCTTCATCTCTCATATCTACTGCTATATTATTTAAAGAGATGATAATTCTATTCAATAATGACGTATAATTTTGAATAACACAGCCTTTTTTTTTTTTCAGAATCTCAGTCAGAATAATAAAAAGACAAGGGTGCTTTTTGTGTCCTTCCATCATCCATGACAACACAATAATATAACTAAGATTTATTACATAGACAATTTAACTAAATGGGAATGGAATAATGTGCAACCAAAGTTAATGGTTTGGGAATAAAATTCATTTTTTTTTTCTTTTTTTTTTTTTTATACAAAAATGAATGTTTAGTCTTAAGTTTTCAACTCCATAAATAATTATCATTAAACTAAAATATAATGACATATTCCAATCTGCCTAACTTTATTTATCTGGTATATTAAGTTTTTAAGAATTTGGAATGATTTCGGACTCAAGAAAAGGTTTTGCAAATATTGTGCAAACACACTTATATTTAGCATATAAAAACAAAAAAAAAAGAATCTACAACAAATTTTAACAAGACTATAATTTATTATTATCACAAAAAAAAAATATATGAACATTTATTCAATAATCCCATAGTAATAGAAAAATATAAAATATAACTGACACTAATCTGTATACTCTTTTGGTTATGGACTAGAGGTTACTACTTCTCCTGTATGCAATCATATGGATTGATTAACTAAAAGTACATTTCATTACCAATACATTGTTTATTAAATTTTGGTATCCTTGTAGAAGCTGTTATTCAAAATTATTGACTAACTATTTTTTTTGTTCATTTTTTTTTTTTTATTTTTAAAATGATTAATCCAATCATATGCAATACGCAAAATATTAAATTTATTTCTAATACATTTACTTTATTTATGGTCTTTAATGGGATAACCTATTCTAATTATAAGCCAGCTATCAGAAGTTACACTTACCATCTTACATTTAACTTAATGCTAACTTAAGTTATGATACAAATTTTATTCATACATATAATTTTAAAATATGAGTATTATTTAATTAATAACCAGAATTAAATATTGCATTTGAATATTCCTTCAGTAAATAAGCATTTTAAAACTACGCAATTTTAATTACTTTCTCCATTGATTTACTTGTCAAATACTAGCAATATTTAGCAGCACATACAGATATCGATCTTAGTTACTAATGCACTATTTATACTAAAGTGGATCTTGAGGAACTAACACCTCCAATATAACCTTTATCTTGCCTGAACTTTCAAAATTAAGCACAATAATCAACACCTTCCATGGTGGAGCTATCTTTATTTTCACATGAGGAATATGGAATAACCACGAAGGTCTGTAAAGTAATCTACTACATTAAAATATTTTGGTGGTTTCTTGCCTCTTACTTGGGCATACAACGAACATACACCAAATACAATCCTCTCCTGGGATTTAAACTAATGAAGCATACTAAAGGCTAGATAAATTCTTGATCGTCCTATCTATGAGAATCGATCACTTAGGTTATAAACATACCCGGACATTATATTTAAAATCTTCCTCTCATGGAAAACAAAGCTTTTGGGGAGATCATTTTTCATCCCACAAAATAAATACATTATAATTATTACCTATGCGAATATTAAGCATATACCAATGCTATATCTGGGCAGGATAAGTAAATACACTGATTATAATAAACTTATATTACCGTGTATAATGATCAACATCTGAAATCAATGGACATCATAGAATAAAAGTATAATAATTTTAATTTTAATAAAGGAACATTCAAAAATAGTTAGTAGCATACTATCTTAAACTAAATAAAGTGGATGTGTTATTTAAGAATAATTAGGAATAAATTCCTCAATTAATACAGTATAAATTCGTTTCAAAACTTTAACAAGAAATATTTTGTTATAGCATTTTTTTTTTTTTTTAGTTACTTCTGATAATTTTCAATATTTATTTTACCCCTTAAATATCTAATTTTTTTTTTTTTATGTATCTAACAAACAAAATTTCTACCTACAATTGTATGTACTAATTAAAACATATTTTATAGATTTTTTTTTTTTTTTTTTGTGTTAAATATAAACTTAACCTATAATAATTATATTAAAACATACCTTTGTCAGTACAAGGCTATTAAATATCACTTGACCATACAGACTTTAATCTATGTGATATAAAAAAAATACATATCATTTATAACTTAGTTTTAAACAATCATGAATTAACAAGTGCATACTATCTCATTAGAAAATGTTTTTCTGTTGAGCAATTGGTCCAGGTGAAGAGCTTTATCCAGTCGTATTTCACAAAGCAAGTTTAAAAACAATAAACACATGGTATTATTTCCTTTAAATAAAAGTTTTCTCTTATTTTGTGCGTTTAATAAATTAGGTAATGAAAAATATAGCAGAATTGAAGATTAATTCTTACTTGAATTAAACTACTACAATTTTGGGATCCAAGAAAATAAAATATGCATATTCTAACATAATGAACAGTTGACGATAGACGATAAACATACACAATATTTTTTTATTATTGACGATACGTATACTTATTAGCTAGCTTACTTATGGACGAAAATGCGCAATTTTCCGAGAGATTATTATGATAATAACTGCAGTCAATTTACTTGTACATGAAGTTTTAATAATTCCAACTGATGTATAATATAATATATCATTTATTTTTATCATTAAGTCACTAAGATATTTGGTTTTGTTCATACTTTAGGAATTATATTTTTTTTTAACGGTAACTTCTCCGTAAGAATGCCCCCATATGGCTTTTCCTATATTTACTCTGAGAAAGTTAATATTTTTCTTTTTTTTTTTTAAAAATAAATATACAGGTGCATAATTTAACCTTATTTATCATTATTATTATTTCCAGACAATTCTTGGTGAATAAAACATATTTTAACGTATGTAACTACATTACTTGTAAAGGCAGACAATATTGAGAAAGAGCGCGAAAATGTTTCTAGTTGATTTTCCTTGGTTTCAAAATATTTCTTTCAATTATTTTTTTTTCTATACCAAGAAAATATCAATAAAGGACAAAGTTAATAAATAATTATTTCTCACTTGGAAATCATTTATCTTCCTTAATTTAGACATAATAACACTTTTCGTGATTCCCTTAGTTAATTCTGTCATTTTTAACTTTAGCGTGAGACAATAAATTTTTAAGTATAAAAGGTCTTTTAATAGGTAGATGGCAAAGAAAATCAGGATATCTTATCAAAAAAATTTAGCCATACATTATATTATTAAAATTTTACTTTGATTACATTTATTTCTGCAAAATAAAATGAAAAAATTGAGTTACCAAATTTCAGCACTGTTCCTTCCTTGAAAACTAAAAGCAGACTATATTTTTAAAAAAAAAATGATCTTGATTATGAAATTGGTTGTTTCGTTTTGTTGTTGTTGTTTTTTTTTTTTTACTTTAGCGACCTCTTCCAGAAAAATAATCATTTGATTATAACATAAACAAAAGAAAGGAAAAACCTATTACAATCATATAGTTTTCAGTATTACCTACCTGGATTACAAAGTAATTTGACAATATGAAAAAAATAATAAATACATTAAATTAACAATCAGTGATGTATAATTCTTTAAACATTATATTTTTTTTTTACAAAAAGAAATTACCAGAAGTTATTGTGCTTTATGATAAGACACTCATCCACTCTCCCTTCTACCCATCCAAAATCAATTACTGTTTAGCTTTTATACCATATTAATTTGCTCTAATTATTAATATCTCAATTAAATTATTCATGTTCTCTCTTTAAAAATGACATTGAGTTATTAAATCTATTAGTTATTCACCCAAATATGCCAAAGTGAGTGAATAGCATACTTTATTAATCAATTATTACTATTGTTATTTTATCTTTTTATTTCTTTAAAGAATAGCATTGTTTTCCTGCAGAAATAATGCAAAGTAAACCAAGTGTCAATAACACTAGGTTACAATTCTCCCACCATTATAATAAATAAAAAATAAAATAATATATGCATTTTTTAACACTTCTTATAGTATTACTAAGTTTATATCCTACTTCTTTCTTATGTCAATAAATACAGTTTAAAGGATTTAATTTTGCTTGGGATATGGTAATAAGCTTCGGGCATTATAGGTACCTCTATTTCCATCAGGGGTTGAGACCAAAAAGGCATTCTCACCCACTTGTTTCAGAATTTCATAGGGGCCTTCATAAAGATACATGAATTTTCTAAACATATGTTTCCGGAGATTACTCACATGGGGAGTTCTAATTAAAACAAAATCATGGACTTTAAAAGGATGTGGACTGGTTTTCGAATAACGAGGGCGTTTATCACCCATCTTTTTAAGGTTAATTCTGGCCAGTGCTTTGTCATGTTCCACATTATGCTGTTCCCCATATGTTTAAAAATAGGGCCCCAAAGTGAGGAACATTCCTGCGAGGTCCTTTTTAATTTAATGCCCCGCTACTTTTACTACCTTTTATATTTTTTTTGGTATTGTTGGGATACCACTAATAGAAGGCTGATTCTCATTCAGAATTCTACTCTTAACTGTTGGCCTACTGAGGTGGCTATTCTGTCTACCATAGAGATTCATCCTATAATATCCTTTATCTCTAACTAACTTCCTCCTTCCCATATGTGACCTATCTGCGAAATTGATATTACTCACCATCGGATGGGTGTCTCTATTTACCCTAATTCTATTATCAATATTCCTGTCGCTGGTCTCTAACGAATCTAAAATTTCTACTACCTCTTCTATGGTATGTCTGTCAGCAGCAATTAAGATCTGTTGTATATGCCTCGGCAGTTTATGGCGAATTATTCGCACAATTTGTGTCTCAGATAAAGGATAAGCTGTCAAGGTTTTCAATTTGACGGCCTGACTCCTGAAAAACTGAGTATAACTACTCTTATTTACATGATATCTTTCCTGAGATATCTGATATCTCAGGTTATCTTGGCGGTCTTCCCCCCAAAAACTGGCTAACATAAGATATTTGAAGTCTCCATATGTTTCTGGTTTAATAAATAATGATTGCCACCAGTCTTTAGATGCTGCACACAAATGGTTAGCGGCAGTAGCAATCTTTTCTATCTCAGATAAATGACATGGGGTGAATAACTCCTCCAGATTCTGGAGATACTCGTGTGGATTCTCCAGATATTCACCTCTAAAAAAATTTATTTTTAAGAATTTTAAGGCCATGGTTACTTTCTGACTCTAGCATGACTTTACTTCTAGCCTCATTTAATGGATCATATATTGATTCTACTGAATTAATTACCATATGTAACTCAGATATTACTTGGTTATTATGACCATTATTTGTATCCTTTACTTGAGTTTCAGATAAACCTTTACTTTGAACAACTTTTTTATTTTTATAAAATTATCCCTATTATAGTCTATAGCTTGCATTCGACTCTCTAATTCTAACTTATAGTTCTGCCATTCACAGTCTATTCTCTTTGAACTATCTTTTAGGCCTACATTTAAGTGTTTAATCTGTTGTTCCAATTGGTTAATAGTTTCATCTTTATCTATCCCGAATTTATCTTCTAACCTTTGATAGACTTTACACTCACACTGAGTCATTAATTCCCCTATTTCATCTTGGAGATTATTATGTAATAGCTGTGCATTACTCTTTATTATATCATTAAAATTTTCTACTCTTCCCATAACTTGACTTAGCTCACTTTCTAGATTTTGATTAATCTCACATTGGGTCAACTCTTGAGTTTCTAGTTTAGCTATTAATCTGGTAATCTGGCTCTGACATCCTTTCACTACATTGTCAGGTGCTAGAGTTATATTTTTAACTTCCTCTTTCAAATTACTAACTTCACTTCTAGCAATGTCTAATTCTCCCTAAATAGATTCAACTCTATCCTGAACTTCTCTTTGAAATACTACTGTTTCCTTTTGATAATTTCTTATTTCCTGTACTTCATTGTTTAATACAATATATTGACTTTTAAAGTCCTGCTGGATAGCCTCAATCATATTTTCTGCCCTTTCAGAATTTGTTTCAATCTCTTTTCTTATTCTTATTTCCAGCTTTTCAGAGGCCAATTTTGATTCTTCTACATGATTTCTCAAATCTTCCCTTAAGTCCTTTATCTCCTGTACTTGATTTTGAGAGGTCTCTTTGATCTCTGCATTTGATTCTCTAATTTAATATTTAAATTTTGTATCTGACTTTTTAATTCACTATTTGAGTTTTGTATCTGACTTTTTAATTCACTATTTGATTGTTCTAATTTACTATTTGAGTTTAGGATCTGACTTTTTAATTCACTTTTTAATTCACTATTTGAGTTTTGTATCTGACTTTTTAATTCAATATTTGATTGTTCTAATTTACTATTTGAGTTTAGGATCTGACTTTTTAATTCACTATTTGATTTTTCTAATTGTTTCAAGAATTCCTCCAATGTATTTCTCATTAATTGATCTGGCTCATTTTCATGTTTTCCCTTTATTATTGTGGCTTCTTCTGGGTTAGCTATATTCAAATCTTCCCCTTTGTCTTTTAATTGTACACTAAAATATGGAGTCTGTGTATCAGGGGATTGTAACTCTTGGGATCCTCCCACATCCTCAGAAATACTATGATTATCTTTGTTTTCACTCATATTAAAATTCTAACTCTTTTAGTATTTAACAGTACTGAAATATTAGCAATGAACTATTAATAAATTTATCGATAAGAAATTATTGACAAGACATCCTGCCTCCATGCCTCTCCTACCAAAAACAATCTACACCAAAAACTATGCTCTGACATTTAATATCCCTAAAGCTCCAACATTAACTACTAAATATGTTTTTTTTTTCACATGCTTCTTAGTCCATATAAATATCATTATATTATGTAATATAGCATAAGTGCCAATCACAAGACCAGACAAACAGATCATCATAAATGATAAAATCATTACAGTGTTTTATGGAATTGCCTACAGACCACAACATCATAAACTGACAACTTAATTATTTATTTTTCAGTGGCAAAAGATTAGATCATATAATAGATATTCACATAATATCTTATGGCTAAAACAATTCATTAGTGGCAAATATTTTTAATCAATGAATAGCTAATCCATTCAAGTGCAAACAATATTAATATTGACTCCAAGAAAAGTTTACTAAATTCCTCGTGGCCAGCTATAGCCATCGAAAGCCCCTGTAGTTGGGCGGCCATTTCTAACCCAGTTCTATTAGTTTATTTTATTAGAATTTTATTTATTTCATTTCTATTTCTAATATTTTTATTAATTTATTTTATTTTTATTTGCACTTGTGACACTACTTTTTCAGCTTGTGGTTAAGGCAACCAAAATAAAAGCAACATATCCATTAATTTTCCAATATGATCTAAAATACCTTTCATATAATACAATTGTACATTTAATTCTTTTAAGCCATGCCACGATTGTAATAACAACAATAATTGATCACTTATTAATTTAAAGAATAATTATAATAATATTAATCTCAGGGTTCTTTGTTTCATGTAAGGAAATGCTTGGCAGTATTGTGTTGTCATATATAACTGGCATTCTGGTCGGCTATAGGAAACATTTATTTTACTTAAATTCAATGTGTCTTCATCTCTCATATCAACTGCTATATTATTTAAAGAGATGATAATTCTATTCAATAATGACGTATAATTTTGAATAACACAGCCTTTTTTTTTTCAGAATCTCAGTCAGAATAATAAAAAGACAAGGGTGCTTTTTGTGTCCTTCCATCATCCATGACAACACAATAATATAACTAAGATTTATTACTTAGACAATTTAACTAAATGGGAATGGAATAATGTGCAACCAAAGTTAATGGTTTGAGAATAAATTCTTTTTTTTTTTTTTTTTATACAAAGGTGAATGTTTAGTCTTAAGTTTTCAACTCCATAAATAATTATCATTAAACTAAAATATAATGACATATTCCGATCTGCTTAGCTTTATTTATCTGGTATATTAAGTTTTTAAGAATTTGGAATGATTTCGGACTCAAGAAAAGGTTTTGCAAATATTGTGCAAACACTTATATTTAGCATATAAAAACAAAAAAAAAAAGAATCTACAACAAATTTTAACAAGACTATAATTTATTATTATCACAAAAAAAAAATATATGAACATTTATTCAATAATCCCATAGTAATACAAAAATATAAAATATAACTGACACTAATCTGTATACTCTTTTGGTTATGGACTAGAGGTTACTACTTCTCTTGTATGCAATCATATGGATTGATTAACTAAAAGTACATTTCATTACCAATACATTGTTTATTAAATTTTGGTATCCTTGTAGAAGCTTTTATTCAAAATTATTGACTAACTATTTTTTTTTGTTCATTTTTTTTTTTAAAAATGATTAATCCAATCATATGCAATACGCAAAATATTAAATTTATTTCTAATACATTTACTTTATTTATGGTCTTTAATGGGATAACCTATTCTAATTATAGGCCAGCTATCAGAAGTTACACTTACCATCTTACATTTAACTTAATGCTAACTTAAGTTATGATACAAATTTTATTCATACGTATAATTTTAAAATGTGAGTATTATTTAATTAATAACCAGAATTAAATATTGCATTTGAATATTCCTTCAGTAAATAAGCGTTTTAAAACTACGCAATTTTAATTACTTTCTCCATTGATTTACTTGTCAAATACTAGCAATATTTAGCAGCAGAATACAGATATCGATCTTAGTTACTAACGCACTATTTATACTAAAGTGAATCTTGAGGAACTGACACCTCCAATATAACCTTTATCTTGCCCGAACTTTCAAAATTAAGCACAATAATCAACACCTTCCATGGTGGAGCTATCTTTATTTTCACATGAGGAATATGGAATAACCACAAAGGTCTGTAAAGTAATCTACTACATTAAAATATTTTGGTAGTTTGTTGCCTCTTACTTGGGCATACAACGAACACACACCAAATACAATCCTCTCCTGGGATTTAAACGAATGAAGCATACTAAAGGCTAGATAAATTCTTGATCGTCCTATCTATGAGAATCGATCACTTAGGTTATAAACATACCCGAACATTATATTTAAAATATTCCTCTCATGGAAAACAAAGCTTTTGGGGAGATCATTTTTCATCCCACAAAATAAATACATTATAATTATTACCTATGCGAATATTAAGCATATACCAATGCTATATCTGGGCAGGATAAGTAAATACACTGATTATAATAAACTTATATTACCGTGTATAATGATCAACATCTGAAATCAATGGACATCATAGAATAAAAGTATAATAATTTTAATTTTAATAAAGGAACATTCAAAAATAGTTGGTAGCATACTATCTTAAACTAAATAAAGTGGATGTGTTATTTAAGAATAATTAGGAATAAATTCCTCAATTAATACAGTATAAATTCGTTTCAAAACTTTAATAAGAAATATTTTGTTATAGCATTTTTTTTTTTAGTTACTTCTGATAATTTTCAATATTTATTTTACCCCTTAAATATATATATATATATATATATATTTGTTAGATACGTAAATATATATATATATATATATATATATTTACATATCTAACATACAAAATTTCTACCTACAATTGTATGTACTAATTAAAACATATTTTATAGATTTTTTTTTTTCGTGTTAAATATCAACTTAACCTATAATAATTATATTAAAACATACCTTTGTCATTACAAGGCTATTAAATATCACTTGACCATACAGACTTTAATCTATGTGATATAAAAAAAATACATATCATTTATAACTTAGTTTTAAACAATCATTAATTAACAAGTGCATACTCTCTCATTAGAAAATGTTTTTCTGTTGAGCAATTGGTCCAGGTGAAGAGCTTTATCCAGTCGTATTTCACGAAGGAAGTTTAAAAACAATAAACGCATGGTATTATTTCCTTTAAATAAAAGTTTTCTCTTATTTTGTGTGTTTAATAAATTAGGTAAAGAAAAATATAGCAGAATTGAAGATTAATTCTTACTTGAATTAAACTACTACAATTTTGGGATCCAAGAAAATAAAATATACATATTCTAACATAACGAACAGTTGACGATAGACGATAAACATACACAATATTTTTTTTATTTATTGACGATACGTATACTTATTAGCTAGCTTACTTATGGACGAAAATGCGCAATTTTCCGAGAGATTATTATGATAATAACTGCAGTCAATTTACTTGTACATGAAGTTTTAATAATTCCAACTGATGTATAATATAATATATCATTTATTTTTATCATTAAGTCACTAAGATATTTGGTTTTGTTCATACTTTAGGAATTATCTTTTTTTTTAATGGTAACTTCTCCGTAAGAATGCCCCTATATGGCTTTTCCTATATTTACTCTGAGAAAGTTTATATTTTTCATTTTTTTTTAAATAAATATACAGGTTCATAATTTAATCTTATTTATCATTATTATTATTTCCAGACAATTCTTGATGAATAAAACATATTTTAACATATGTAACTACATTACTTGTAAAGGCAGACAATATTGAGAAAGAGCGCGAAAATGTTTCTAGTTGATTTTCCTTGGTTTCAAAATATTTCTTTCAATTATTATCTTTTTTTTCTATACCAAGAAAATATCAATAAAGGACATAAAGTTAATAAATAATTATTTCTCACTTGGAAATCATTTATCTTCCTTAATTTAGACATAATAACACTTTTCGTGATTCCCTTAGTTAATTCTGTCATTTTTAACTTTAGCGTTAGACAATAAATTTTTAAGTATAAAAGGTCTTTTAATAGGTAGATGGCAAAGAAAATCAGGATATCTTATCAAAAAAATTTAGCCACACATTATATTATTAAAATTTTACTTTGATTACATTTATTTCTGCAAAATAAAATGAAAAAATTGAGTTACCAAATTTCAGCACTGTTCCTTCCTTGAAAACTAAAAGCAGACTATATTTTGCAAAAAAAATGATCTTGATTATGAAATTGGTTGTTTCGTTTTGTTGTTGTTTTATTTTTATTTTTTTTTACTTTAGCGACCTCTTCCAGAAAAATAATCATTTGATTATAACATAAACAAAAGAAAGGAAAAACCTATTACAATCATATAGTTTTCAGTATTATCTACCTGGATTACAAATAATTTGACAATATAAAAAAATAATAAATACATTAAATTAACAATCAGTGATGTATAATTCTTTAAACATTATATATATATATATATTTTTTTTTACAAAAAGAAATTACCAGATGTTATTGTGCTTTATGATAAGACACTCATCCACTCTCCCCTCTACCCATCCAAAATCAATTACTGTTTAGCTTTTATACCATATTAATTTGCTCTAATTATTAATATCTCAATTAAATTATTCATGTTCTCTCTTTAAAAATGACATTGAGTTATTAAATCTATTAGTTATTCACCCAAATATGCCAAAGTGAGTGAATAGCATACTTTATTAATCAATTATTACTATTGTTATTTTATCTTTTTATTTCTTTAAAGAATAGCATTGTTTTCCTGCAGAAATAATGCCAAGTAAACCAAGTGTCAATAACACTAGGTTACAATATATATATAATAAAGTTTGATATCTGTATTCGTTTCGCCTTTCACAATATATGTAATATACAAATCAATATATATATATATATATCAAAATACAGTACACTTTATATAAATTATGTTCTTTTAGAAGTACTATTGACTATACACTTTGTAGGCTTTATCAACTATATAACATTGAATAATCAAAACAAAGTGTATAGTCGAAAGTACTTCTAAAAGATTATAATTTATATTAATTGTATTGTATTTTGATATATATATATATTGATTTGTATATTGTATATATATATATATATATATATATATATATATATATATATATATATATATATATATATATATATATATATATATATATATAAACATTAAATCACCCCACATGGTTAATAAATTCAGTACCACCCTATGTGAACTAATATATAAATACATTAGAGTTTGTATTTCAAAATAGCCATCTCAAAACGATACGTCTTTGAACTGTCTGCTATAATATGATATATATTGAAATGAACAAACTCAAACAAAGAACTTGAAATTTTAGCAAGCAAAGATCTTAACTTTTTGCTACTAACAAACATGTTTTACTATTATTATATAAAGACAAACTAAACATTAGTAATTTTAATCTTTAAACCTCCACAAAATCCTTTATTTTATCCATCCTATCTTACATGTTGTACTTTTATGGATCTTTTAAATCTCTTGAAATCGAGTTTAAGATTCCATTTGTTTCTTCATTATCATTGTTACCAGAAATATGTTTGTTGAAATCCATTTCAGTTTCCAAATTTTTTCAATGTTCTAAGTAATACCTGTTCGTATTTTAATTCATGTATTTTGTTGTTGATATTTTATTGATACTCACAAAATGCATCTCTTCACAGTTCTTTGTGTGACATGGAATCTCTGTACTGTTCTTCTGTTAAATGTCCATGTCTCGTATTCATAAGTAAGACCTGATAAGTTACATTTATTAAAAATCTCTTTGCAAATACATACGAAAAATTCTTGTTAATATTAATTTCTTTCTACCAAAAGCACTTTAAACAAAGTTGAATTTTATGATTATTTTTATGTATTTTGTTTCCAGATGTAGTAATAATGTGACCAAGATATTTGTAGTTTTTTATCATCAGCTTTAGTGTCATCTTTTGAAAAAATCCAAGGAAAATTATTTTTGACTCTTTAACGTTTACCTTTAGTTCTACTTTCTTACCTTCATCTGATAATTCTTGCAAGAATTATTATAACTAATTTCTTTATAAATAGCTATTGTTTTCTTGTTTTTTAGCTTTGCATTTTTTCATAAAAAATATATCAGATTCGATAAATATGATTGTTAACATTCATTTAAATATATAATCATCAACTCCACCACTATATACTATTATATTATTATGATGAAAGTATGCACTTTTGCTTAAAACGGTTAAGCTATAATTGTAGATTGCCAGTTAATAATTTTTGTTTATTTTAATTTTTTTTTCATGTGTCATAGCATCGGCCGGGAAGCGAACTCGATAACCAAAGATAACTACTTGTAAGGCGTCTGTGCTGACATCTCGGCCACCAACAGTTAATTAATAATTTAATCAGCAAAACAACACTAACTGCACAAAATTTCAATTAAAATTGGAAAACACTCATTAATGTCGTATTTTTTTCCAAAATTTATATTATTTTTGTTTTTCATTAAGTATACATGTGAAAGTTTGAATACTAAATGAACTAAGCTATGAGTAATAAAACAGTATTTTTAACAAAAGCACAAATAACATCCATATACTTTACAAGAAATACATTATTTTTCTGAAGGTTTGTAATGATGGTATATTATAAGATGTGACATGTTGGACGATTTCCATCATTTATGAGTGAATGTTGAATGTACAGAAAATTTTAAACTTTATTTAAAGTTTTAAAATACAAACAACTTGTTAGTAATAACACACAAATAGACAAAACGATGTAGCAATTACACAACGTTTCGAGTAGTATTATTCCCCACCCTTATTCAAGTGTTTCTGGCCTATATGCACAGTGACAATATTCGCTTAGAAGTTGAACTCGCACCTTTAGATTCTTGAATATCGAATTCCAAGGCAAACACTCTACCAACTGAGCGTTAACCTTGAAATTCGATATTCAAGAATCTAAAGGTGCAAGTTCAACTTCTAAGCGAATATTGTCACTGTGCATATAGGCTAGCAACACCTG
>JAQFVV010013627.1:0-72500 GCA_028023455.1 Epiperipatus broadwayi | reverse complement strand
GTCTCAGATTTTCTTTCATTACTGAGCAGGTGTCTTGAAAAACTTTTCAGATGCAATTTTTGTGTCTCTTTCTCTAATATTCTCCAAACGGATCCAAAAAGTTTTCAAGTGTCTTATAGGGTTATTATTGTATATAAATGTACATCTAGTGCACCATAGGACAAACAGAATAAAATTACTTGCCTGGATTTGTGCACATACCCCTCTATTTAATGTTTTAAATAAATATTTCATGTTAATGTGAGAGTAATTTAAAACTTTGAGGATAGATATCTAGATGATGTCAAAGCACTTACAGTCAAAAAATATATGTGTTTAGGTATCCCTGCAACAAAGTGGGTACTGAGCATCTCCTCTTTTTCACTGTCTTCTGTGTTATTAAAAAAGAATAGATAAGCATTCCAGATTAAGGTTTCCTAAAAATCAAAGTATTTTGGCTCCAGCTTACAAAACCTTAATTTTATTATTATTTGATGTCTATTGATTCTTAAAATTGACTTACCCTCATCATTTGTCAAATGTAGATAAAGATGTGATTGAATTACCCAATATTTATATTTATTCAGGGGAGAATAAAAATGGAGGTTATCCATGGAAAGTAAAGGTAAATAATGTTTTTCCAATTAAATTTTGAAGGCAAAGATCTATCCAGGGTGGGTGAGGGATTTTGAAGTTGGGAGCAATTTTAAGGAATAAGTTAGAAATAGATAAGATAATGTTTAGTGTTTTTATATGCTAAAGGTGTTACATGAATGAAGACCCAATCCATTGTGTATTAGTTGACCCTGAAGTTTCTGATTGAGATGGAAATGATACATACTATTTTTCTGAGCATTGTGTAGACATATGTGATAAAGGCTTTTGCATATGCATTTATTGAAGTCTAGTATATAATTATTGTGATAATTAGCATGCTGAACAGTGATAATTTTGAGTACACTGATAAATAAGTTTTCATTAATGAACTTATTTTATATTCAATTTTTATTTTGAGTACGTTCTGAATTTTTATTCATATTGTTGCATTACTCAGAGGGAATGCGAATCCCAAATGAAGGGGTATACTTTCCTTTAAAGAAAAGAATACTGGATAATTCATCCAATAAAAAATGTCCATGCACACAATTCATCAACTTTGAATTCAAATCTGAGTATTCAGCTGTAATGTGCAACAGTGTTGGTTGTTGTTCTTTGTTTGTTAGGAAAACTGTGATGTCATCCATGAAGGCTAAGCATGGTATAATAGTATTTATCCTAGAAATGTATATGCAAGGTATGCTTTTTCAATTTTTTCAAGAGTGGGTTTATATATGTGGTAAATAAGATGGCACTTATCAGAGACTCTTGTCGGATGGAGTAATAAGAATTAAAATAATATGAGTATTATCCATTCATTGTTAAATGTATTTCTCTATTAATCAAGAGGTTGGTAATGCCTGATATTATTTATTTAGAAAATGATGTATTTATTAGTACATCAATAAGTTATCCAATTGAAACTGTGTCAAAGGCAGATTTGATGTCTAATTATGCAGCTCCTGGACTATATATATTCTGTTTCTAACATCATTCATTTCTTTGAATAGGATAGCAGCTTGTCTGGTGGATAATCCTTTTTTGCAAATTGTCATATTGTGATCATTGATGGAATATGCAGTTGGATTTTGTCTTTTATGACACATTCAAGGATTTTCATTCCAAGGGGGCTCACATATATAGGCTGTATGTTTTTGATAGTTGAGATTTTTTTGTGTGTGAAAAGGGACTACTAATATGTGATATTGGCCTTCAAACATATTAGTTCTCTTGATAAAAAAATTCCAGTTTTGAGTAATATTTTGCTGTAAAGTATCAAGGATGAGCGTACATATATTTGTGTATGACATGGATTCCTGGTTGAAAAGAGTCTAGTATATGTGTCATTTTATTAATGAATTTATATGGGAGAAATGCAATGTAATCTTCTGGGATTCCAAAATAGTGTGACTTTCATTGAAATCTTTCACTGTCTTGAAAGACATTTTTATAATGTAGATACAATTTAAGAATGTTATTATCAAATACCACCTGCTTTTGTATTTTAAGTGCACATAGACTACAATTCTAGGGGGTGGACCCAATTTTCAGCAGATGTATTGACCATCAATGGGGTTTGTTTAGATATATTTTTAATTTTTTAACAGATACAAATTCTGTGAGTGTTTTGCATGTGGAAATTTTAAGCTTTTCTCAAAGCAGCATTTTTAGAATAATCATCAGTTTCTAATGTAGAGTGAATAATTATTTTGTGCAGCTCATCTGTCAATACTAGCAATTTCATAGGAGGAGGTAAGTCTGAGTAATATGGTTAATTGGGTGAGAGATAATGTTGACAAATCCAATGCAGGCTTGTGGGGGATCTAGGTCTAGCTTCATCATTTTGAAGATTGCTATATAGATTTCAAAAAAAAAAATATGTAATTTGATTAAGGAGTAATATCTTAATTGTTTTATTAGTTGATAATTGTGTATTATATGAGAAGTCTATGTTTATGGTAACAAACAATGCCAGGTGGTCTGATAGTGTTCGCTTTTTGAAAAAGATATTAATCATAAGATATAGCATAGGGGGATAGAAGAGGTCAATAGGTGAAGAATGTCTACCATTGTTAAAGGATACTGTATTATTTGGCAGATCCTTCCCCACACTTTAATAAAATTGTGAGTCTGTGTATCCATTTCTTAACAAATTGACCGTAAGACATGTTGAAATCTTGTAATAATAAACATCTTTAAGATGATGATGCAAAGAGGATTATTATTATTATTATTATTATTATTATTATTATTATTATTATTATTATTATTATTATTATTATTATTATTATTATTATTTGCTATTGAAGTTAAATATGTTTTTGTTATTATTATTGTTGTTAAAGTTGGACTTTAAAACTAAGAACTATTGGGTTTAAAATTAGATGAAAGTTTTTGGCTTGCCATGGATATGTGATATCAATAAAAATATTAAAAAAAAGAACACTATTCTTTTGGTTACATATATAAGAGTATTTTGTCAATGGAATAACATTTTTGTTCCTTTTTCTCCTTACAATTTTTGTTTATGATTGTATTTTCCAAATCGGTTTTACTCTGCTGTTTATTTCCCAATATGGTTTGATAATCTAAAAGACCGAATCAATTATATTATCAAGGTAATTTATTTATTTAAGAAATTGATGCATAATATAAAAAAAATTATGGAGTAGATAAATAAAATATATTTATTCGGAAAGACTGCAGAGGACTGAAAGTTCAGGAGAGTGAACAAAAAGGAAATCATTAAACGATCTCGAAAGAAAGTTGAAATTTTGTAGTAAAGTAAGTTCTGGAAATGAACAAGAAAAGTTTGTATAGATCTTGGGAAATATTGATATTTAATAATTTGCTGCTAAACTAAAATATCTTATCAATTAATATTTTTATTATTATCAGTATATTAATCTTAAAGCTGATTTGTGTTGATTACAATTTGTTAATTTTATTCAAATCACACCTACCTGCTTCCTTTGGCATTATAATAAATAATTGTTGTTTTTTTTTCTTTTCAATTTTATGTGTGGATAAAAGACTTAAAAAGTGTGAATCATAAAAATTAAACATCAAATTTGGATAAAAACGTAGTACTGCGAAATCAAACAATGATTTTTTAATTCAATCAAAACCTCATGGGATTTCTATTAATCAAATAATATTAAAGACAATTCAGGTTGTATAAAAATATATTTGTTTCTTTTGTAGAAGTATGTGTCTTCTTTTATTTAGTAAGATTGATAGTTTTGTGTGTTTATGTCTAAAAAATGTGTTTGTAATAATAATTTTAATTGACTATATATATATATTGTGTGTGCGCGTGTTAGGATGGGGAAAAGTAAAAATTCTATAGAACATTATTTTTATATTTAAATAAATTTCATTCAGTTTGATACATTTATATTTACATTGATTTATTACAGATTTATTGTAATCGATAATAAAAAAAAAAAAAAAACGTTCTCCCATTCATGAAACTTATTATGTCTGTAACTACATTTTTCTTCATAATTCATAAAACCCATAAAATAGGATATTAAAATATTGGTAAATTTAAAAGTTAAATTCAAGACAATATGGGTTATCCCATAATTAAGTGTTTGTTGATAAAATGTAGTTTAATAAATTATATATGTATATATAAATAAACTTGTTAAATTTAAAATATCCGAAGCAGATATTAATTTATAGAGATTCTCATATATATATAATCGCGAACATATTGCGGTTGTAAATTATTTTCTTTTAAGCAATTGAAAATCGTTCGCGAGTAAAACAAGTGAATATATAACATTAGTTATTACTCGATACTATTTTCATTATATTTATTTTATATCGCCTTCGTATGTTATCATATACTATAGATTTATATTAGATAAATACATATATATAAAGAAAAATTCGGGATTTATTATGATTATTTTGATTATTATTTAATAGACATATTAAAAACAGGAATTAGAGAAACTGTAAAATATTAAACAAATTTTTTATAGGAGGCAGAATGCTTATTATTGTTAAATATTATATGTGTCTAATATATTGAGTGCTGTTTGTGGATTATTGTTTGTTAATTGTTGTCTTAATGATCTATTATTTGTTTAATGGAAGTTCAAAGTTCTTCAGTTAGTTTTAAGTCAT
The DNA here is from genome assembly GCA_028023455.1 of Epiperipatus broadwayi. NCBI lineage: Eukaryota > Metazoa > Onychophora > Udeonychophora > Euonychophora > Peripatidae > Epiperipatus > Epiperipatus broadwayi. Next base: position 67,787 of record JAQFVV010013627.1, on the reverse strand, counting down.
ATTTCATGTTGAATAATAATAAAAGTGTTTATAGTATTGTAATTCGGTTGTGTTAATCTTTGATAAGGTTTGCATTGTTTGCTTAGTTGTTGAATTAATACACAAATATCTTATAAATAAATTTTTTTTATATTTATTTTGCAAATGGATGATTTAATGAAAGACTGAGTTAGATTAGTTAATATTTGATTTCATGATCAGGTTAATAGAATTATCGTAGTTGGATTGGATATTTTGATTTGGGTTTAGAGGTGTCTCTACTCTTAATTCAAATTAAATATCATAGGTAAAAAAAAATATTTACCTATATAGGACTGATTACATATTAATAGAATTTGCAAAATACTTATTTTAAGTTTTTAATAATTTTATAGTATTTTTTTATCCAAGGTTTGTGTAGATTGATGAATAAAATAACAAAATAGTAATTGTATTTTATTATATATCTAAATTTTTATTTGATTAATATTATTTTTCAAATGATATTGTAAAGTCTTATACAAAACTTATCAGAGGGAAGCAAGAAGTAAATTAAATAATTATTGATAATAATGAATTGGAAAGAAGTTTGTCATTGAAAATATCTTGAATATTTTAACGTACTTTTAAACTTGGATTAATGTTTTTGATAGACATAAATTAATATTAAAAGGATGTTTACTATACTTTTGAAAGTAAACATTAAACATTGAGCGTTGCTGTGGGTATTCGTTTACGATTGCTTGACAGATGTTAAGTACATAGTCATTACTCAAGAGAACGAAATATAAGAAGAAAAATTAGAGATATTAAGAAGAAATCATTTGTATAAGACCATTAATAGTATGACATATAAATATTATTGAACTCTTTCAAAAAATGATAATATGCTGTCTTATTGATTTTTTTGAAAACGATTATAGAAGACCATGGTAGAATATTCATAAATAAAATTTAAAATTCCTCCCATAAAGTTATACCGATCATAGAAAAACTAGTTGTAAAGCAGATTGATGCAATAAGTAGAAGAGTTGTTCTAAAATTGACAATCAAAACAACATATTAGCGAAATTCTATTAATATAAAACGCTTTCTTTTGCAAATTATTGATAACAAATGAAAGTCATCGTAACAATGATGATAATTGTAATACAAAACCTAAAATAGTAATAATAATAAGTTTATTATTTCCAAATGTCCATTCCATAAATGTACAATCCCCTTTTTTAAAACAATCTTAATCATTTTGTTTTTCACTATTGTGAGAAAGTCGTTTTTTAATACATTGGATTTTAAAGAATAGACTTCAACTACTCAAATACACAATTCTTCAGCCATCCATTACATTGAAAATCTGATGACGGAACTTTCAAAGTCCACGTTAGTGCCTAGTTTATCATCCTATCCATGTTGACCATTTAGTCATTCTGACTTTTCATATTTTCCTGGTAAATAATCGATTTACATACATATGCGAGAGATGGGCAGATCTTTAATGCAAAATGTTGTTTTAAATATGTAAATTAATACACTTTACAGATGTAAACACACCTGCACATATATAATGTAATATAAGGAACTCAAACTCAACCTTTCACACAACCCTCAACTCTCCATGCCATCTCATATTGGCACTAATGTAGACTTTGAACATTCCATCATCAGAATGGATGACTGAAGTTTTGTGGGTTGGGAAAGTTTGAAGCCTGCCCATTAAAGTATAAAGATTGACTATCGTAATATAAAGCTGTGAGGATAGTAATCTGGACTGATGATTGCTGGTTTAGCACAAAATACCTATATTTGTGATTATTTATCTTTTCAACATGTGTATGATCATGTAGATCAGCAATATGAGATGGCATGGAAAGTTGAGGGTTATATGAAAGTCTGAGTTTTAATCCCTTATATTACATTATATATGTGCAGGCGTGTGTAAGACTGTACAATGTATTAATTTATACATTGGATTTTATATTTAATTAGGGTTTACTTAATACAGATTAAGAAATTATATAGTCATACATTTGAACATTAAATACTTTGATTCCTTATTGATTGATACAATTAACTATTTATGAATGACATTTTTTCACATCGTCATTAATGCTATCAGTTTAAATCTGCGTCATCAGATATGATTCTATGGTCATGTCTATGTGATAGAAAAAAGATTAAAAGTTGGGAAAATTGAATTACCAAATGAATTATCAATCTTTGCACGTTATGGAATTCAACAACATAGTAAGAAATAAACAAAAGTTGGTCGAAATTTTTTACAGTTATATAAATATAATATTGATCTTAATTTTGAGCAAACATGTTATTTTATCGTCTGATTAAAGTAGTTAATACCAACAATAAAATATCTTGCCTTTTTTGATCACTCATCAAACTTCATAAGTAATTTCATTAACCCTAATCAAGAGGAGTCGATTGTGAGTTTAATAGAGTAATTGAGCCTCAATAGTAGGTTGAAGACCAAGACCAATAGTAAGTAGTTGGATAAAAATATTTTACTATTTTTGATTGGTGTTTATTGATTATTGAAGTATAAAATAGACGTATAATAAATAAATTGTTTCCAGGAAAAGTACAAATAAGTTGATATTTTTGATCTCAATGAATAACAATTTTGATATATTTTTATTATGCTTGTGAGAAATTTTGGGGATTGTAACTATAATTCTCGTTAGAAAATTTTAAATACTTTTTTGTAATTAACCTGAAATATGTATATTGGTGATTATTTATCTTTTCGACATACATGTGTTCAAGTGCATCCATATTATAAGATAGAGTGGAGAGTAGTGGGTCATGTGAAAGTTTGTGCTCATATACCCTATATATTAAATATATTGATACAGGTATATAATAAACCTGTACATTAATTATTACATAGTAGAGATGTATGTCCATCCCTTGAATATGTATTAAATGGATTATGTCCTGTACATGAAGAGTCCGATTAACTTTAGATCAACATGGGTGCGACAAGAATCTAAGCTTCAGGGTGGACTTTTATCTTTCCATCATCAGATTTTTAATTGGATGAAGGATTGAAGAGTTGGAGTGTGGAGTGGATTGAAGCCTGACTATTAAAGTATGAGGATTGGATATCTTAATATATATCTGAACACTTACCGCATATATGTGTAGAGATGATAATCTGGATCAACTGATGATTGCTAGTTTAGCATGAAATACATATATTGGAGATTATTTATCTTTTCGACATATATGTGTTTTAGGGTATTAGTGTTATGAGATACAATGGAGAGTGGTGGTTTGCGTGAAAGTTTGTGATCATATATCTTATACATTACATGTATTGATACAAGTGTATAATAAGGCTGTACTTCAGTTATTAATTGTTAAATGTTTTATAGAAACAAAATATCTCACTTGTTGTTGTTTTACTTATCTAAAGGCGTTTAAATAAAACAATAGACTTAACATATAATAATAAAAATACTTTCCGATTGCATAAATTGAATATTGAACATATAACACAAATTGAAAAGAAAATTGAAAGAGGCCGTTTACACAAACTTGTAAATAATACTGTAAATAAATTATTATGATAATTAACATTATTGGATTTCATCGTTATAGTCATTAGGAAAAAAATAAAGAAATTGGATGGACTTATATATGTAAATGTATAAATATTTTTATGGTTATATTGATTAAATTACAGTTACTTATAGGATTACTCTGATATTATTATATATAAATCTATTTCTTTCCTCGAATCTGTTTCTATACATAGTAAATTGGTGCAAATAAAATAATACCACTCATAATGTCGTTTGAATGTATTAAAAAAAAAGATTTGGCTGTTAAAACTAGATGATTAAATAGACATACACAAAGTTACAAAATGTATTAATATGTACATTTTTTAAAAATAAAATACTTCATAATACAATTAAACAGTAATTACCTAATTGTAAAATTTGCAACGAAAAAAATACCAAACTGCTGCAGAAATGAGACATTTATTAAAAAAAAAAACACTTTTTAAATATTCTTAAGTAGTTTTCACGCCGAATGCCACGTTCAGTATTGTTGTTTATATTTTTATTTTGAATTAATTAACCTGGATAAAATGCTAAATATAAACTTTAACCTTCAACGACATAACTTATATTCATTTTAGTAATTTTAGTGGATTATTTTTCCCCACAAACTCACTCAACTGGTTCTAAATACTTAATTTACAGTCTTATTCAGCCCAAGAGAATATACAGAAAATATAAATAAAAATAAAAAGTAAGTTCCTTCCATCTTTCCGTTATTCTACATTGGTTTGGATAGTAAAATATTTTCCGTAAAATAACTCATACGGGCTATTGATGAGGCAGTTAAAATTTCATATTAGAATGAAACATTGATTACTTTTTTTAAAAGTGTCATAGCATCGGCCGCCCCGAACCCGCAACCCGGGCAACGGCCTGCAAGTGCAAGCAGTCGGGCTGACCTCTCGACCACCAATGCAAGACGAAACACTGATTAGTTTGAGATCAAATTCACTAACTTGGAAAATGTCATTTTATGTTACTTTCTCTACAAGAATAGAATTCTAAGTGTATTAAATTTAACAGTGTCACTAATAAACAATTTTAACAACTCCTTGAAACATATCCATAGCATATGTCAATATATATATATATATATATATATATATATATATATATATATATGTAAACTTATAAATAAATAAAAAATACAGAAATTAAAATTTGTTAAAAAGAACAAAAAAACATAAACATCATTTAGGAGCGCTTTAAACTATCCTTGTAGTCTTTGTCAACAAATACTTTGAAAGGTCAATTTTCCACTACTTCCATGATCTTAAAATTTTCTGTCTGCCTATTGATTAAGTCTTGCTTGTATTTATATATTATCATAGTTTCCTTGATTGTTTTTCTTATTATTTCTTTCAGTTTGCAATATTTTTACAGTATTATAATTGAAATCAAATCCATATATACATGATTTATTATGGTCATAATGTATAAGTTTACATATATTATTTTGAAGAAATACAAACATGGATTTGTATTATATATGTTAAAGGTCAAATAAATGATGATTCACATGGATATTGCTCACCAGCAACAATTTAAGTAGATAAGAACATGACACCTGATTGGGGAATGTATAAAACATATGAAGACAACCATCAATAGGCTGTGAAACAGAGGGTTTGGGCTATTGCAACCAGACCCATTTAATATAAATAAATGTTTATACACTCACAATATATGAGTTCAAGTCTATCTTAAAATAATTAAAAATATATAAACACACATAAGACCTTTTTCTTAATTTAAATAAAGCATAAAAAAATATACCCGACTTCTATATTTTATATAAGACTATACATAAATGTGTTGTGGGTATATTTGATGCTACCAAAAGAATAACAGTTGAAAATTTGTTAAAACTAAATGTTCAGCAACTGCTATTTTCTGGATCGGATTGCATTTTCCAGGAATTTTAGTTGTTGTGTTTTTTTATCATATAGCCACATATGGTACATATATTTCCTTTAAATAAAATCATCATATGGACTGTTGTATCTGGAATATTGAAAAATACTATCCAAATTACAATGGAAATTACTTTTACCTAGCTGTTATTTGATTCCTTAACATGGAGTACTGCAACATTGGTAAATGTAGATGACACTTAAATGCAATATGGAGTAAAATACTAGACATTCTGAAATTAGAATAAAAATAATGTCTAATTGTTTGTTTCACACCTATTTATACCTATGTGATATTGTTCAACAACATATTTTCAAACAACACATACATCACCAGTTAGGAAAAGTATAACATTTGCTCCATTATTAAGAATATATTTTTGAAAACATATTTTTACTCTCTTTACAACATGGTGTGGTGATAAATTTTACATATTTATAAATAAATAAGTGGATATAACAACCCAAAAATATAGTTTTTATATATATATATTTTTTTACATTCTGTAACAGAAGAAGAAGCAAAATTCATTGTCAACCTTTAATTTATAAAAATATTATTAATTTCAAAATATTAATATTATTTTCAAATATACCATAAAATTTTCTAAAAAATTGTGGGAGATATTATTCAAAACTAAGTTTAAAATAGGAAACTAAAATACTTCAAAAATGCTTTGGATTTTTAAAAACTATGCAATTTAAAATTATTTCACGTATCAAAATATCCTTCCTCATTTGCATTATAATTCATAATTATTATTTCACATTTACACAGTACATTTATACGTTATGATCAAATGCATAAACTAATCCTTTCAAATTTTTAGGCAGCTCATTCAAATAACTCACAACATTATTATTCATTCTTCATTTTTCTTCTGCCACATCTTCTATGTACGTGGTTTTTTTAATCTCTTCCAGGAATTAAAGTCAGTTACACTCCAAAGTGTAATTTTTTAAACATTATTATTTTATAAAATTTAGTAAGGGATTTCTAGTTATCGGACAGGTTTAAGAAAGGATGCCAGGCTAATTTTTTTACAAGGGATATTTTCTTCACTCTCCAATCAGTTAAATTTTAAATTAACACTTTTAAATGTATTTATATGCTTATAACATAAATCTACTTTATTTGCCTATATCTTCTACTGTTAAGGAAGAAATGAACTTGTGTAAACTTTATAATCTTTTAAAAAAATTTATGCAGGATTGTTCAACAAAAACTATCATAGACTCTAAGCTTACATTATCTTCTAATTATATAAAAATAAGTTAAAATGAGAGGATGTGTGTGTAATTTATTGTGCTATATTTTGAACTACTACATGATGATAACTATACTTATCATTCATGTTTATAAAATATTCAATTAAAGAAGTAAGTGAGTGTGTAGCTTATAAAGAATTAACCAATAATTAGTATTTATTAATGTGTATCTGATTTATGTGGAGTAGAAGGACATTAATGTTATATATTTCTTGTTCTCCTCAGTATGTGGCCATATTACAAAAGAAAAATATTATTATCTAAGGAATTGCAGATTTTCCCACAATTAGCAACAGACCAAAATATTTATATTCATGCTAACTTATGAAATTATGGCAATCCAATGTTCTTTTGGAAACCTGCTAAAGTTACTGCTACATTGAAAATTTCCAGAATTAATTAAATGTCCAATATCAAACAAATATGTAGCTGAAATTATCTATCTATTATCTCCATCATTGTAAATATTTTTTTTTACTCATGCTTCATATTAGTGAGCTCAATTAGCTATTGCTAAGAACATTTCAGACTGCTTAATTAAATCTACAATTGTAAATGTTTATCATATAGGAATTGGTCTTCATGTTTTACTAATACATACTCATCTGAAATCATCATCTTTGTTATCATGTCATTCAGGAATGTTTATGTTAATAAAGAAAAAAAAAAACTTTGCAAGTGAATAAAATAGTGGCTATTTTTTTGTTTTGCTATTTGTATATCATAGAGAGATAGATAGGTTTATGTATTTATTTACTCTTTATTTTGTGCTATTTCCCTGACTTCAAGAACGTCTCTCAGATAGCATGTTACAAGTTGCAATACACTGGTAATTGATCATTGTTTAAATATAATTTTTATGAGGATTATATATACGTTTTTGTGTATTTTATTAAAGAAAGGTATTTCTCTATTTAATGTCTCGAAGTGAGCACTTGGCTTAGAGAGTGGCAAATGAATGAAAGAGAAGTATTATGGTCAGAAATGGTGAAACGTGTTGCCAATAATTTACTGCAATTTACAATTTTATAACAGCTAATAGTTTGTCATAAACTAAAAGTTTTTATTGTCAGCTCGCAGTTTACTTTACTGTAACATTTGCATATTATATAATTTGAAGTTATTTACATGCTCTTATTCATACGTATGTGTTTCTGTTTTGTGCAGTTATTTCACATATAATTAGTAAATATTCAGTTTTATGACTTTGTTTCTCTCTGTCGGTTTCGGGGATAATGTCATATGCTAAAAGAAATGAAAGAACTAGGGGCATATCTTTGTTTGTAATTATTTTCCAGTGTATAGAATCACATTTATAGAGTAGCTGTGAGAAATAACGTTATCAGTGATTGAGAACTCTCTCCCTTAATATATCTAAGTATTTGCCATGAGTGAAGTATATTTCCAGATTATGTATTTATGCATTGTAAAAATGGTATTTTATGAAGTTTGGGTATTTCCCCTTTATACTGGTGGTGAGACCGATTTCCTCACCAATAGTGTACCTCAAAGTTATGTGGGTAGTCACTATTTGTCATTTAGAGATATTAGTTAAGAAACTTGTTTATTCCTCATGCACTTACATTTTTCTTTTGAATATTTTTTTTTTTTTTGTTATCATAGAATCATAGCTATCTGTAATGTAGTTGATGGTTGAATAAATGGTAAGACTAAATTCTTTATGGAATATTTAAAGCATAAATAGTGTTATATTTGTTGGTTGGGCTATGGCATTATCTATATTATGACACTTTAGTAACTCACAAGCAAACCAACAAGACGTAAGTATATTGACTTTGTCTTAATTATAGCATAGGATGTGACACACACATAATGCAAAAAACCTTGCAGACATGAGAGTATAATACTATTAAACTTATACATCAGGAATCATCAGGTGATTACTTTTATTTTGAATGTGTGAAAGTTATCGATATTTAAAGGGATTATTTGATCGAGTTATTTAAGGTTACACTTTTGACAGCTAAAGTTATTAATTTGTTTTATCCCAATAATTGATAGTGTCATCTCCCAACCTGTATATTTGTGCCCATAATAAGATATTTATTTATCCAGTGTTGTTTGCCAATAAAAGATGTTAGAGTTAATTAACAGCCTAAATATATTCGAAGTTAGAATACGAGGGCATTATTGATTTGTTTATTCATGTCTTATAAACGTCGAATCAATAAATAATAAAGTGTGTAATGAAATAGATATCTGATCCAGATTGGCAAATGTATTTAGAAATTTAGGAATTAGGATAAACAGTCCCAATGTCAACCAATTATATTTATTTTGATTACAAAATGTAAATAAATGCGTTATTTATTTATTTAAAACTCTGTCTCGAGTTATTCTTATATGCAATCGTATTCTACTTTCCACATTCCACATATCTATTACATCATAAATGCACTACTTTATAAATTTGATAATGAACATACTTAAATCTGATAATATTGTTCTCTTGATCCAAACAATCTGTGAATTAGTGTTTTTTCTGAAGATTTATGATGATGGTATTCTAGCTGTATTTTTATATTGGACTATTTCCACCATCTAATATGTTTGTTGAATGTCTTTAGAAAAGTTGGTTAGAGCGTTACCTTAAAATTCAATAATCAAGAATCTAAGGACCCAGGTTCGAATTCCATGCTAATATTGTCACTAGTCAGGCCAGCAACACCTGAAGAAGAGAGGAGAAAAATACTTCTTGAAACGTTGTGCATATACTAACATGTTTGCTGTGATATTACTAACAGTTGAATGCATTTGGAATATTTAAAACATTCATCACAGATATTAGATGATGGAAATAGTCCAATATAAAAATACAATTACGTGAATTACTTTACCATTTGGTATACTTATGAAGAAGGTGTATACTCAGTTTATTATTTAGACAATGGTGTGAGATTAAAAGTTATCCTGTTTCATTCATTATATAATTGCTAGTCCAGTGGAACATGCATTCAACTCGTTCCATTATTTTTTATTACAATAGTTACAAGTTATTGCATAATATATTTTTTTAAGCAAATTGTATTGAAGATTCCCTGAGATCTGATTTCATAGTTCCAAATTAATATTAATTCACCTATTTAGATTAAGACATGCTCAATAGTGGAGTTATTCAACATCATGTTTTTTCTGTTAAAGTTATATTATAGTTAATGTAAGAGTGTATTTAGAGATGGAAGTGATCAAATTGAAATTATAGTTTATTTGCTTGAATAAATAAAACTATTGATTTATATCATTTGGTTGATTAACAAATGAGGCATATACACTATTTTAATGATCGCTAGTATTTCTTCATTTTTTTATATTCTACATTGACTTCCTATAACCCTCCACTGAGCTAAGCTATAAGTCAGGCATAACGAGAAGTTTCTCAATACTAATTTAAAGCAAAATAAAGTCGTTAATTTATTCTATTCATTAATTTAATTGGTGCCCTGGGTATTTGTTCATATAAAGGCCAACTAATTATGAACTTCTATAAATATGTGAAATTGCATATACAGCATGGAGAATTATTCAATCCTTTTTATATAGACTGTGTTGATTACAATTACACATAAGCACTGCATGTTCCTAGTACAGAACATTGACATTGTATCTGACTTTAAACTCGTTGATTTTGTGTAGTTATGGCAGCGAAATTGTTAGTGTAAATAATGCTTTAGAAAATAGATATGGGAAAGCTTCGTATCTCGACGTAAGTCATAATATCATAAGCCATAGGATTATTTCTCCAGAGATATTACTCTCTTTTCTTTTTTGTTCATATATAGCTTTTCCCAAAACGCTTAATCTTTTCAATAAAACTTAGTATACTTTCTGACTTATTATTAATAATAATGAATATTCTTTCTATAGGGTAATTTTCACTTCCCAAATCACATGCATAAATATTACTCATTATTGGATTATCTCTCGTCTAATGAATGACTAATGAAAAAATTATTATTAGTAATATTTTGTGCTTTTTTTTCTAACAATTAATCACTAAACTATTGTTTTGGGTTTTTTTATTCTCTCATTATCTTAATTATGTTTTTTTAACGAATTTAATATTAATAAATTATTTTTAATTAGTTCTATTTTTGATAGATTTTAATTTGATTAAATTATTAAAGAAATTTGCAATGTATATAAAACTTACCCTTATTGTTTTCTGCTGAAGTATTTTCAAATTTTACAAATCGTTTTTTGTATATAAAATATAATTGTTACTGTGTTTAATTCTATTTAAATCATGTAGACAGTTAAGTATAAGCCATCAACCAAGAAAATTCTTTACTATTGTTTTTCTTTCATTATATTCTATATTAGTCTGCCCTTGTATTTAAGCTTGGTTATTTGAATAGGCTTGTGATACTCAAGCCATGTTCATATCATTATAATCTATACATAAGTTATAAAACATATACATAAAGCAACTATGTCAAAACGTAAAATACATTATTTTGTATTGAAGAAAACTTGTTTCATTAATAAAAGGTAAAAAAAAAAAATCACAGGTACATTTAGTATGTTTAACACTAAAACAAGATGTAAATAAGGTTTACTTATAATTATGTACATTGAATAACCATTATTTATTCTGTCGACAAAATTCCAAAGAAAATATCAGTAATGCAATGAAATAACAAAGAATAATGAAGTTCCAGAAAATGATGGAATAATTATCGATAGAATTAAAAAGTGTCTCATAAATTCTATATAAATTTACAAAATATTTAGGTTATAAAAATACATTAAATTTATGTGTGCAGCACTTATTTAATTACTTTATACATAATGTTCAGAAAAGTTTTTAAGTTTAACAAATAAAAAATAATACTTCTGTTAATATATAACTATAAATATAATGTAACAATTTGTCAGTTGTTAAAACGGAGAATCTTTAATATAAATAAATTAATAACTAACTTTTGCCAAGCGCTTTCAACTCTAGTCCTTATCAAGGCAATGTAAAAAAAATATTTTCTCCTAGGCAATAAATTCAACATTTCATTGTATTGGCCAGGAAGAACTAATCGGATAGCTGATTAATTTTGAATTCAAAGCACAAGATGAATTTTGTATAAGATATCATGTGTTTCATGAATTCATTTTGTAAAATCCTTTGAACTGGATATATGGCCTGTAATATTTTGGTGAACATGATAAAAAACGCGAGATTAATATACAAAATTCAGCCTTGTGCTATGAATTCAAAATTAAGCAGCTTTCTGATTAGTTGTTCCTGGCCAATACAATGAAATGTTGAATTTATCGCCTAAGAGAAAATGGATTTTTTTTTACATTGTTTTGATAAGGACTCGTAAGAGTTGAAAACGCCTGACAACAGTTATTTATTTTTATTTTATTTATATTAAAGATTCTATGTTTGAACAATTGATAAATTGTTATATTATATTTATATGTTTAACAAATCGTTTATTAGTCAGAAAATATTAGTTTGACAAGGTTTATTATAAAATTGAAAATGGCTGGCCCATGAGATTCCTCATAAGTGACATTATCTTCCTATATCTCTTCGAAGGAAGGATCTTCTCTGTTTATAGAATCATATATTTTTTATTATATATTTACTAGATGTCATTTTTATTGGCACTAGAGGCCAGCATTAGGCAAATCCAACAGTTATCTGGTGTATGCACACCACTAATATGAATCAGACAAAATTAAGACAATCTTTATGAAATAAAGTGACTTATTCTCTACATACAACATGACTACCTTCATCTCAATTATAAAATTCTTATAAAATGTATACACATATGCTAAATGTGTGTGTATGTGCATGTATAGAAAAAATACGTTTAACCAATAATAAAAATAAATGTAAAACTAACGGATCGCTAATTGTGTTTTGTAAATAATTAAATGATATATTAGCGCTAAACTATAAAGTAATTTATCAAGAAGGATTAGATAATGTAAACAAAGCCATTGCTTAGAATAGACAATGTTAAAGGCGTGACATTATCTAATCAGGGATCCTATAAGAACTAAAGAGATGACCACCACGTGGACAGGGGATGGCCAATGAAGGGAGGCTACTCCAAAATAAAGGCGTGACAAGTAATGGATCTAATATTGAACTGAGAGAGGACACTTGCTAAGTGAAGCGCTTGAAAGGTAGATGTGCCATTTCCTCGGGTGCTCCAGTCAGCTCCTTTGCTTCACCTAGCCTTGCGGAGAGGTTTACCTCCAGACGTGCCAAAGTAAACCTAGGGAACTATAACAGGTCTTACCGATCTCTTTATTATTTTACTCTGCCTTCGGGCCCCTTATTTATATATAATAATATTAGCGTGTATATATTATTCATACTTTATATATATTAATAGTGATTAACATATATATATATATATCTTCGTTATTTAAACCTATTTGCCGGGCTGCCTCATTAATTATTTTATATTGTGTTATTGATAGTTGCAATCCAGAGAGCAATAGAGTGCCGCTGGACACTGAATTGGCGCAGTTACAGTTGATTACGAACCTCAACGGTGTAATTCTCAGTGATAACAATCAACGCATTGACAGCCGAATACGTTGGCATCTAATTATTTGATTTCGTGAGGAGATAAAACTACTAAGAAAAATATTTTTATATTTCGATAAATTGACTAAGTTATTGTAAATTTTTTATATTTTTGTTAAATTGATGTGACATTATCTTCCTATATCTCTTCGAAGGAAGGATCTTCTCTGTTTATAGAATCTTATATATTTTTTATTATATGTTTACTATGTGGATGTCATTTTTATTGGCACTAGAGACCAGCATTAGGCAAATCCAACAGTTTACTGGTGTATGCACACCACTAATATGAATCAGACAAAATTAAGACAATCTTTATGAAATAAAGTGACTTATTCTCTACATACAACATGACTACCTTCATCTCAATTATAAAATTCTTATAAAATGTATACACATATGTACTTTTATTTACTCAAAATGACTCACATCACAGTACCCATAAACTAGCCACACTTAAAGCTTTACAACATCATAACAGTCACATTTGAAAACTGGAATCAGAGAGAATGGACAACATAAGCACATACATTTCTGAATGATGCAATGTTGGTTGCAAGAATTCCAGGTTTACTTCAAACAATTAAAAATTTGTACACCAAAAAGTAACTCCTCTTTCCCCCCAAATTAAAAGGCATGAATTTTCCTACATACTCAACATTTTCCACCATATTAACTAAAGATATTATGGAAATACACAAAGGGCCATTCCACACATCACCTCTTTTGCATTGTCTACTCAACAACTTGAAAAACAAATGGTCAAATGACTTCCACCCTCAAATAGTCTATATAACCAAATGTCATGATCCAACCTGTCCATCCATCTACTATAAGGAATCTCAGACCAAATTATCAACCAATATTGTTCACACTTAGCCTTTATAATAAATTCAAAAAACACACATTGGCATGTGCTCAACCATCTTGGATCACTACAGCAAAGTCAGCCAAACCTTCAATCTCACCAACTTTAACATAATTTGCATCAAGTGCAATGTTACCAAATGCAAAACAAAAGAAACTTGGCACACTCTTCTAGAGATAGTCCAAACACATTACATAATGATAAATGCAAATATTATGTAAATTAGCTTGTACAAAAATATTGTAATGTATACATGTTGTAATTTATAGTTTCTTTTGTCATGTATAAATAAATAAATAAAGAGAACAATTAGAGATCTTATATTTAATAAATATATTTATTAAATGGAGATAAACGGTGAAAAAATGGATGATTATCTATTAAATTTAAAAACCAAAGACCTTACTAAGGTTTATCACATGATAAAATACCTTATTAACATTAGAAAAAACGTAACCACATGTTCATGAGTTAATGTTAAAAAAATAAAGAAAAAAAAAAGACTACATCTTGTGTTATAATAGTTACAGATACAAATTCGCCAAGGAGAACACACATACTTTCTTTTGCATAAAATTTCACATTTGATCTTACCTTATATATAAAAATAGAGTTTGAAATATAATAAATAAATATGTACTGTGAGTAGAAAATTATTTAGACAGAAAAAAACACAGATTTCCCATCATTTGTTATTTTTATGACTAAGATTGACCACAAACACCATGCTTAATCTGTCATGAATCTATGAAAGTATCAAAATTTATCATGGATTGAAATACCAACAAAAGAAATTGTTAAATATAAAAATACTTATAGGACCCTACATTTGTGTTTTTTGCCATTGATGTGCCAAGGAATATGTAGTGGGATAGTGGAATCCAAGCTGAAATTATGTCTAAGTTACATTTAGTAGCAGATGCTAAGAGAAAAAAATTCTATAAATTATCTACAAAAAATAAATTTTCATTTATTAATAATGGTTAAAATTATAATATTAAATTAACAATAAAATATTTATCTAAGTCTGTTTTAATAATAATCTTAATTATAAAGTAGTTTTATATTATCATTCAATATAGAGGAAATAATCTTCTATATAATTTATATAAATTGTTTGATAATTATTAACACATTATTTGATTTCAAGATATAAAACATATTAAAACGAAATAGCTACAAAATATAGTAGTATTAACGATTTGTTACATTTTTTGGATTGTGGGAGAAAGTATTTGTAATGAACCTTTTATGAATGTATGTGTTAATAATTTTAATCATAGATCATTTCTATTAGTTGCAAGCTGGCATGGGTAAATTATAGACTTATAGTATATTGTATTAGATTGCAGTTGGTAAATTAGAACTATGGTCTTTATTTTAATCACCTCAATGACTTAATATTCATTTCAATAAATTTATATTATTATTATTAACCAAAATAATTTTAGTTTCCTATTGTATAAATCATTATAAAAGTATTTTCTTCCACAGTTCATTTGCAAGTAAACTGTTTAATTGTATATCTTATACAATATATCATTAGTAAGTAAATATTAAAAAAAAAATTATTATGTACCCATTGGTATTTTACAAATTCATGAATACATATCAGGTGTAAATCTAAACTGGCATAGAACCATTTATAGATTAATTCACTTGTTTGTTTATCATTTTTAGTTGCCTGAGTACAACATTTATTTAGTATATTTTACATTATCAAATATGTAGTTACTTGCTTAATCATTTTGTTTATTTCATTTGGTAACCCAAATCTATGAAGCACTTTGCAGAGCAGCTAACCATGCTCAGTTATAATATTATCTCTCCCTCCCTCCCTCTCTCTCTCTCTCTCTCTCTCTCTCTCTCTCTCTCTCTATATATATATATATATAATATATATATATATATATATATATATATATATATAAGATTTTCATGGGCTGCATATATAAAGGACATATTTTGTGGGTTCACTGTGTTAAAATTTTTTTTTAAATATTGATATTCCGATGTTTCGACTTGGTCACACAAGTCATCCACTGGGTGATAAAAGGTAGAAAGGTGGTTGTAGAGGCGCTACAATAGCTGATTTGAAAAATGTTAAAGTTCCACCAATAGCAAAAATGTTAAATTTAAGAATGTATTTAAAAAATCTTTCCAAATAGGAGGAAGTTTGCATGTATTATCTTGCTTAATGATGCAATCTGGCCTTTTAAGTATCTCAATGGCTATTCTAATTTTGCACTGGTTGAGATTATCAAATATGGATATGATCCTGGTACTAGAAAAATCAATTTTATTACCTGAATCTATAGTATGGAGTGAGAGTGCTGATGATGATGAGTGTTGTTTAACTGCATTAGCATACTCATTTCTCCTAACACTGATGTGACGTTTACTCATACCTATGTAAGAAGCTTTACAATTTTTACATGAGATTTGATAAACACTATAAGATTCAAGAGGGATTGAATCCTTAGGCTTGGTTATTATATTGCTGATCTTTTGATGAGTAGAAAATGCTATATCTACATTATAGCGTTTTAATATACGTTCAATACTGTCTGTAGTTTCTTTTACATATGGAACACAAATCCTATTACCTAATTTATCATCTTTTTGTTTCCTACTTTGTCCATTTTGGGCTTGAAATAGGGCTTTTTTATATAAATTTGTAATTATACCTATTTGCTAATAAAACACTGTTAATATGATTTATTTATTCTTTCAGATGTGTCTCATCTGAAAGGTTAATTGCTCTATTTAAAAGAGTTTTGGCTACAGAAACTATCTGAGTTGGGTGATGATGAGAATGGAAATGTTAAAAGGCCAGATTATATCAATAAGCGAGATGATACGTGCAAACTTCCTCCTATTTGAAATGATTTTTTTAAAAAAAACATTCTTAAATTTAACATTTTTGCTATTGGTGGAACTTTAACATTTTTCATATCAGTGATTTAGAGCCTCTACAACCGTCTTTCTACCTTTTATCACCCAGTGGATGACTTGTGTGACGAAGTCGAAACTTTGGAATATCAATATTTAATTTTTTTTAACATAGATGAACCCCCAAAATATGTCATATATATATATATATATATATATATATATATATATATATATATATATATATATATATATATATATATATATATATATATATATATATATATATATCATGTTAAAAAAATAATTTATGACTAACGTTTCGACTTGATCACACAAATCATATTCTGGGTAATAAATGGTAGAAAGAAAGTTGTAGAGGTGATACAATCACTTTTTGAAAAAAAAAAAAACAACGTTAAATTTCCACCAACAGCAAAAATATTAAATTAAATTATGTTTTTTTTTAAATATTTCCAAATACATATATTAAAATGCTATAATATAAATACAATGTTTTCTACTCATCAAAATATCAGTAATATAATAACCAAGCCTAAATATTCAATCCCTCTAGAATCTCATGATCTTTATGAAATCTCTTTGATAATTGTAAAGCTTCTTGCATAGGTATGAGCTACAGTCACATAAGTGTTAGGAGAGATGAAGATGCTAATGCAGTTAAACAACACTCAGCATCATCAGTACTCTCATTCCATACATTAGATTCATGCCATAAAAATGATTTTTCTAGTATGGGGATTATATACAGGTGTGATGATCTTTCCCAGTGTAAAATCAGATAAGCCATTGAGATACTAAAAAAAAAAACAGATTGTACACATAAGAAAGATGATACATTCTTTAACAGGGGATCCCACTGCCAATTGTGTTGTTTGTATAAATATAAAAAATATAGTTGGAACTGATGACCATGCAAGGTAGTAAATGCAAAACTATGTGTGTCTAGTCACCATAACACATTCAGAGAGAATTCGAATACTATATATTGGGCTGGTTGAAATACGAATCCACTTTCTTAATAAAATCTTAAAAAATAAAATTTACAAATCCTACATAAGGACATAAGTTAACAAAAAAATAAAAAATTCTACCCATTGGCCATTATCTCATTAAAAAGACAAAAATTTCTTCTGAAATAGTATATTTATGAGGGTCAGTTAATATGACCTCAAGCACCATTCTCACTATTACCATAATAATTATACTTTTCCTATCTAAATAATTTTAGAACTATTGCTAATTAGGTGCCCAGCCCTCTAGGTAGCTCAAATCCAAGGACTGGCCGATAACAATACCTATTAGGCTGAATAGAGGTAAATGGATAAATTTGAGGATTTGGAACTATTTTCTCTGATTTCTATGTTTCTCAAATTAGATCATGTGTCATTTAAACTTAGCTACTTTGAACTCCCTACTTGTGAACATTTATTCCCTCAATACCCAATCTATTTCCTTATCAAATTTATAGTTTGGAGCTTAAAAGCACGTTTAATATAATTGTTTACTCGAAAAAGCATACTCAATTCATTCTGAGAGATATACTGCCAGGAAGAGAACTAGGCCAATATAAGTCATAAAGATGTTCATTAATGATAGACAAATAATTTGTTTTAAAGTAAGTATACAATATTATTACACCGGCTAATTAAATATTGAGAAAAGAATAGTAAGGTGCAAGATACGTGTTAATGCAAAACTAGAAAGACAAAAATTGTTAAGAAAAACAATATATACAGTTGATATTCCTAATCTTCAGAAACATTCTAATGAATTTAAATTAGAACTTACAAATCGCTTTCAAGTATTAGTAGATTTTGAACATGATTCAGATTTGAATGAAATTAATATGAAAATAACTGATATACTTTTAAAAACTGCAACAAAGATAGCTGATAGAAAAAAGCAGCAATTGACTAATAAAATTTCCACTGAGACTAGAGAATTTATGAAGAAAAGAAGAAATATGAAGATATACAAAAATGATGCATTAAAAAGAAATGAATATCTCGAATTTTGTAAAATGGTGCGGAAAAGAGTTGAAAGTGATATAAGAAAGTATAACGGTGAAATAACAAGAAAAGCTGTAGAAGAAAATAAAAGTCTTAAGAATGTAAAACAACATTTTGGTAATAGTAAGAAATTTATATCTGCATCAAGAAAAAAATATGGAATTATTACTAAAAAGAGAGATGACATCATGAAATTGGTAGAAATTTTTTATCAAGAATCATATAGTAATAAAGAACAAGTACCACCTATATCTATTACATCTTCCGAATTGCCCAGAATTTTAAATGAAGAAGTGAGAAATGCAATTAAATGTATGAAGAAATGAAAGGCTCCAGGTAATGAAGGAATTATAATTGATATATTAAAAGAAGCAGGTGAAGAAACAGAAAAAAATTTAGCAAAGTTATATATCAAATGTCTAAATGATAAAGATGTACCGGATGATTGGAAGAATGCTGTAATAATATTAATATTTTAAAAAGGTCATTAAGAAGATATTAGAAATTACAGACCTGCCAGCCTTTTATCAGTTTTATATACAATTTTTACCAAGATAATTAGAACTCATCTACAGAGAACATTGGATTTCCACCAACCAAAAGAACAAGCTGGATTTAAAAGTGGTTTTAGTACAGTAGATAATATTCAGATACTGAGAGAATTTATAGAAAGGACAAATGAATATGAGTTGTCATTATGTTTTGGATTTGTAGATTATGAAAAGGCATTTGATTCTATAAACATTTCTTCAGTGATTAAAGCATTGGATCATCAAGGTATAGATCCAGGATATTGTCATATTTTAAAGAATATTTATAAAAA
Source organism: Epiperipatus broadwayi (assembly GCA_028023455.1). Taxonomy (NCBI): domain Eukaryota; kingdom Metazoa; phylum Onychophora; class Udeonychophora; order Euonychophora; family Peripatidae; genus Epiperipatus; species Epiperipatus broadwayi. The sequence goes on along the minus strand of JAQFVV010013627.1, from coordinate 47,861 downwards.
TGCAACAGCAACAATTAGATTATATAATAATACTGGGAAAATCAACATTGAGAAAAGTGTAAGACAAGGTGACTCCATATCTCCAAAAATTTTTACAGCAGTGCTGCAAGAAGTATTTTGTGGATTAAAATGGGAAAACAAAGGAGTGAAAGTAAATGAAGATTATTTAAGTCATTTAGATTTCACAGATGATGTAGTTGTTTTTGCAAATAATGCTTCAGAGCTGCAGGAAATGTTGCAGTAGTTATCAGATGAAAGTAGGAAAGGAAGACTAAAAATAAATGTTAAAAAGACTAAAGTAATGTTTAATCGATTTGCTCAAAATATTAAAATAAAGATTGATTATGATGAATTAGAAGAAGTTAACAGTTACAAATACATTGGTCACATTATTAATACAGATGGAAACATAATGGAGAAAATTAATCATAGAATTAAACTTGGCTGGAGTGTTTTTGGTAGAAATAACTTGATACTAAAAGGAAATATGCCTATGTGTTTGAAAAGGAAGGTTTTTAACAAATGTGTTTTACCCATTCTTACTTATGGATCTGAGACTTGGACACTCAATAGAAGAGCAATACAGAGACTTCAGACCACTCAAAGAAGTATGGAGAGATGTATTTTGGGAGTAACAAGAAGAGATCGATAACACAATGTATGGATAAGAGAACAAACAGGTGTTACTGACCTCATTGAAAAAATTAAAAGATTGAAGTGGAGTCGGGCTGGACATATTTCTAGAAGAGATGATAATAGATGGACAATTGAAATTTTAAACTGGATTCCAAGAGATTGTAAAAGACCCAGAAAGAGACCACATGTGAGATGGATGGATGATATGATGTAAGGATGGTGAAAAAAAAACAATATATCTGAAAAATAAACATTTAAAAAAATTATAAAATGAAATGTATAAATATAGAGCCTAGTTTACACAGGCAAAAGAGATTGAAAATATAGTACACGAATTAGCAAATAAACATGATGATATAATCATATGAAGGAATTAAGAAGTGTAATAGATGTAATATGTTTTAAAACGGTATGTTTCCGTTTTTATTAAATAGACATTACAGCTTATGAATAAAACATGTTGTTATAATTTTTAAAGAGGAGCAATTTTTTTTTTTTTTATAATGAAGGGATGGTAATAGAAAGGTAGGCAAAATAGACTACGCAATAATGCTGATTGGATTATGCAACGTGTATGGTCACAATGAGGGAGAGACAATCACATAAAACATGTAGCTGAATTATAAATTAAATTTTAAAAAATAATGTTTTAATATTAATTACATAACATTGTATTCAAGAAAACAAAATTGTATTTCCTAATTTTATCATCAATGAAATGAACATACAGATTTGTGCAATTAAGCAAAAATTCATCTAAAAAAAATAATAATAAAACCTTTGATTTTACTTTCCAAAGATAAATGTCTTTGTGGACATGTACTTTTATATAGATATGTTTTTTCGCTTGTTATATATATATAATAGTGCATAGACTGATATATCTTATGAGCTTACAAAATTTTACAACCAGGTAAGATGTAAACGGGATAAAAATTATAAAAAAAAGTGGGAGTAAATAATCATTTAATCGTGTAAAAACCTTCAATGATTATTATTTTTAAAACAAATTATATATTATTATTCTTACTAATATTACTTTTCCAAGAGTAAGGTTTCCACCTTTAAAAATTAAAAAAAAAAAACATTTAAAAAAAGCAATGTGTTAGTAAGTTTAAAATAATTGCAAAATAAGAATTACGTGTGAAAAAAACATAAATTTGTAATTTGTTTTCCATTGTTTAAGAATAATAATGACATGTACATTGTCATAAATTACAGCACGTACATTATAGAAATTTATATTTCCTAAAGCTTATATAAAGTAGTACTCCAATAATATGAAATTATACGTGGAGTCTGCAATAGTTCTTATTATTAAGTTATTACTATTATTTATACCAGAAGGTACGTTTATTTTGCTATAGTTATGATTAAAGTTTTTTAATGTATATTTATTAAAATTAATGAAATTTTCTGAATCAAAGAACTATATTTTATACATTCTTCATTAATATTAATGTACATTATTCATTTCCTAATTGAACAGGGAATGTTACCAATTTTAAATGTAATTATATTAAGTCCGAAGTCCTTAATTCCTCTCTCATTAATTTTCATGGAAGTGAGCGCGGCCGTAATTGTTGAGATTTGTTAGGTTCTGAGTGGAAAAAGAAATGATCTAAACGTAAAATAAAGATGCATGGCTCACTAAACAATATAAATATGTAGATGAGGAGAAAGGATTGAAAATATAATCGTTTCACTAAGTGAAACTAAATTTTATATTTAACCTCTGTTTTAATATTCTTTACATTATAAATGGAATTATATAATTACGTTTTCATATTCTTCTATTCTAAATATTAATATAACTGAAACAAAAACAAAATTTATATATAGAATTAGATTACTTTCAATGTTTGTGTGTCATATGCTTGGTTAGTCTGCTGGTAATTATATATATATATATGAACATAATTTTATGGACTAAATATGTAACAAAGAATTTTAATTGTCTGTATCAATCATTAAGTAGATTTTTAAAAAATGATTGCATTAATAATGGTAAATCATTTTCAAGGGCGACTCTGGAAAATCGAAATTAAATAAGAACTTAAGGATAACTTAGTATAACAATCGTTTGTTGTTTTTCTAATGTTTTATTTGTGAAATACAATTTTACTCATTCAACATTACGTACTAACTACTATATAAATAAATTTATTAAAATAATGTATAATCATAGTTATACAACTCAGAGACAAAATTTTCCTAAAACAAAAATGTTGATTTATATCAAATTGTATTCGTTAGTTGATTTTAATTCTCTATTCAAGCGCTTTAGTCTTTATTATTTTAATTGAAATAAGACATCATACTCTACCTATGGATACAAATATTACACATGTGTGCAAAAGTTAAGTATTATTAATCTGTAATTGCTTACTTAAATATTAAATGTCTCAGTTATAATGATGGGTATTTCGTTAAGTAATATCTAGTTTTGTCTTTTGCCTCCCTCATGTCGTTATTATAATGTAGTCAGTTGATAATAATTATATTTTATTATGGATTTTACGTATCTATTTTTTATCAGGATATATATTTCTCATCATTCTCATATTACACCAATGTTATATATATATTAAAAATTTTGTTTGTTAATTTACATATTACACCAATGTTATATATATATTAAAAATTTTGTTTGTTAATTTACAAATAAATTATAATAACAAAATAATAAAACTACTCTAGAAAATAGTTTTGCAACAAATATAGAAATCAATCCATGGAACACAAATAGATTAATCAATATAGTATGTTTTATTTTAAAATTTATTTGATATTTAAAGATAACGTTTCCAATTTCTTAAGCCATATCTTTTATTTGTACCAAATTTTAAGACTATATTTAATGGGACTATTCAATATATGCTATTTTCTGTCATATAGCCTCAATCAAAAACATTTGACATTTTGCTTCTTTGAAATGCGTTGAATTTATAATAACATAGATAGGATCTATTCATCTCAGAACTTATATCTTCACCGTCACCATAAAATGTACATTTACAAATTATTCATTATTCATTTGTTTTACATGTTTAATGCAACAAAAGCGGATTTTATAATAGTGGTCTTAAGAGTATAACCTCCATAAAGATGGTAAACATATTATTTGTTTTTATGATGTTGCAAATTGTATTTTAAATTTGTTTATGGAGAATTCTTAAAAGAAACTTTATATTGCATTTATATTGTTTGATAAAGTGATGCACATATTTCATTTGTGGACACTAAACTGCAGGTACTATGTAAAATAACAGATCCATATTCATCTTTTTTAGTTGCTGCAGTTATTTATCCTACGATGAAATGCTCTTTTTTTTTTTTACCTTCTTAAACACAGCTGCAACATATTGGAGTTTGTACTGAATCCCGACTTCCAATTTCATTTTTACTTCTACATTCTTAAATTGTTTTACATGCTCATATTAATAACCATCCAGCTAAAAGTTTGAAGAATTTTCTCATCAATTGTCAGATAATGAATTTGAGTCTGGTTTGTATATTAATAAATAAAGAAAACTTTTGTATGTGACATGCAAATTAAGAAGCTTTGTAAATCTTTTTTTCAAGCTACAAAAAACAAAAAAATATCCAGCATATTATAAGTTAAGAATCCAAAAAGAAGACAACATTGTCTTCACTTTGTTTTCAGAAGATTTGGTAAAAAGTAACATCTACACGGATCTGGTACATGACATTTTCGCAAGATTTACAAAGTTATCCGCAGGTTGACATGAATATGAAAAGATACATCACATCTAATACTGTGTTGTAGAACTATGTTTACCATGTTCACACACAAGTAAAACTATAAAAAAGTAAACATATGTATGATTTGCAGGAATAGATGGGTAATTAAAACAACAACATTTTCAACCAAAAATTTGTTATCTTAAAAACTAAATGTCTCAGGCCTCGGAAATATATTGTATAAACTCCCAAGTATTACTTTGCATACGCTTAAAACAATCATTAAATTACATTTTTTAAAATAATATTTAAAAACAGAACGTAAAATATACACATATGCTACTTACACTGTAATAAATAACTGGAAATCATCACATTCAAACAATAAAATATATCTGAACTGAAAATTTTTTCCCAAAACGAACACATGACTGCAAACAGTGTCGAAATTTTCCAGAAAAATAAGAAGAAACACACATATATATATATTGATACGAAGATTTTCACGGGTTGCATATGTAAAAAATATTTTAAATATTGATATACAACGTTTTGACTTGATCGTGTCCACTGGGTGATATAAGGTAGAAAGACGGTTGTAGAGGCGCTACAATCATTGATTTGAAAAAAATGTTAAAGTTCCACTAATAGCAAAAATGTTAAATTATGAATGTTTTTTTTTTTTTTTAAATCTTTCCAAATAGGAGGAAGTTTGCATGCATCATCTCGCTTATTGATACAATCTGGCCTTTTTAAGTATCTCAATGACTTCATTAATTTTGAACTGGTATAGATTATCACATCTGGATATGATCCTGGTACTAGAAAAATCAATTTTATGACCTGAATCTATAGTATGGAGTGAGAGTGCTGATGATGATGAGTGTTGTTTAACTGCATTAGCATGTTCATCTCTCCTAACACAGATGTGACAATTACTCATACCTATGTAAGAAGCGTTACAATTTTCACAGAGATTTGATAAACACCATGAGATTTAAGAGGGATTGAATCCTTAGGCTTGGTTTTTATATTTCTGATCTTTTGATAAGTAGAAAATGCTATATTTATATTATAGCGTTTTAATATATGTCCAGTACTGTCTGTAGTTTCTTTTACATATGGGACACAAATCCTAATAGCTGATTTATCACTCTTTTGTTTCCTATTTTGTACATTTTGGGCTTGAAATAAGTTTTTTTTTAATAAATTTGTAATTATAACTATTTGCTAATAAAACACTATTAATATACTGTACAGGGCAAAAAAACGTCTATCGATCCAACAAGAACCAGAATACAGTTAAAGTATCTCGAGTCTGACCATGTACAATATATGTAAGTCAGATACATCATGGATTCTGTCCTAGTTACCTATATCACCAGGTCAAAGATCTAATCAATAACATTTCTCAACGATAACATCAAATTCCTTAATTTTCACCATGCCGGAGCAGAGCTTTCAAGCATGAGATTCATTTTTAATTATATTTTAATGAGAACTTGGGTGATATATATATATTGTAATGGGCGAATGATCTTCGATTCGCACATCCTAACCGTGAGGGCGCCACTAGTCTGAAAATCGGAACTAGACATTTATTTTAAGAGTGGACAGGACATGCGAACCCGAATGCACCGGACTAAACTCAGGGAGAAACAAAATATCTTAAATATTGTTTAGACAGTTGAGAATAAAAGCACCAAGACAAACGTCAGCCAAATAAATTTAAACAATTTATTAATTTTATTAAAAGTTGGACAATCAAGTAAAGAAATCTAGCCACGAATACAAAAGTGACTTTTATTAACATACACATAATTATCAGATAGTGCACATGAGTACGCAAACACAACAGCATTAAACATTTTGTCAGCAAAATTCTTTCACCTAAAAATATAAGGAATGGGTAGGACAATAGCTTCCTGCTGGCAATTTATAAAACTACAAAAAAAAAATCCACAACTCTAGCTACTTGATTCAGATATATTAAAACAATTATGGTCTTGTAAGAAATCAACAAAACCAGCGCAGATGATAGATAAGTAGCATTCTAACTACTGATGTTATAACACTGCAGGACTGCTGTGCATAATACTACTTTTAAAGCAAACATGGTTGATTTCACATACAAGACAGCAAAAGGATATTTGGTTACGACCTTACATAATCCAGAAAGAAATGACTACTTTCAGAAAACTTGAAGAAATAATTTGATAAATAGCCAGCAAAAAGATTTTGTTGTTTGCAAAAAGTGCAAACCAAATGTGTTTAAAAATTTATTATTTTACAACAACAACTAAGGGCCGGTGAGTAAATAAAAACTACGAAAACTGCCAAAGCATTTTGCAATAGTTAATGAAATCATTAGGCATATATTAAACATATAAAATATAATCTCTCAATGCACTCCCTGATAAATGAAAATTGAAAACAAACTTGGAATCTTAAAACTAAGATTCCAAGACACACTTTAAATACTAGAAAAAGTATATACAGATAATAAATAATTAAAAATAATTAATACAACTTTAAAACATACTTATCATTAGATTGAGCAGAGATTTAATTTAACACAATTTATTTACCCTGGAAAGAATAAAAGAAAAAGTTTATCTTATGATAAGGTCGAGTTCTATACATTTCTGATGAGGGTGCACTTTTAATAATAGTTCATCTTTCAGGCGACTTTTCTTTATGACAAAGGCAAGTGTCAAGGCAAATTGGGGATCCGGCTCAGGTTAGAGTTTTATGGCATCATGAAAGAACAGTCTAGAGCCCGAGGCTCATCCTTATTTAAATTAGCAATGCATCTTATTGCTTCCAAAATGTATAGCAGCATTTGTTGACATCACGAAGGCAAATTTGAAAAATCTCTTAAATGTTCAAACTGGTATTAACCTTTTAACTGTTTGACTCGTTCTTAATCGAGGCAATTTTTGATACATATTCGTTTTAATCGAGTAAATTTGACATCGCTGTAAATTGCTTAGTTTTTGGACTACGTTTACGGTTTTAACGTCATTTTTTAGAACGCAAAAAGTTTTATAATATACTGCCATCTATTGAATTATTTTACAAGTAAAAAATCAATTAATTGATGATTTATGACAAACAAAAACTAAGCACTGCCTTTTCACATCTTTTCTTGAATCTTATTGGCTGTTGAAATTTTGTAAACAAAAGAAAATGGAAAAGCTCCGCCTTCTCATCATCTTTTCTTGAATCTTATTGGCTGTTAAAATTTTTATATGGCTGCCAAAAATTAAAAATTTACAAACGCTTTTGTTTTATTTTGAAAATGATAAACGAATGTTTTAGAGCATTTTAAAAATATTTTTTGATGAAATACAAATAAAATACAAATTATTTTCATATAATATGTCAAAAATAAATATTATTTTACAAAAATAGTTACGATTTTAGCAAGAATTATTTATTTATTGCAAAGTCGGGAAAAAAAAATCATAACGTGAAATTATGATTGCCGTTTCTTTTCATGTCAACCGTAACAAATATTTTTAAAATTAAAAATCAAAATTTATTTTTGAACAAACTTTCGTTTATTTTTATAATGTGAGAAATTACTAATATACTTTTTAAAAACGAAACTAAAGTGAATATATTTAAAAAAACGGTCAATAACTTTTGAAAAATTGATACATTATTTTGTGCATCGGCTAATTAAAAGCTTTGAGTGATACCACCTGCAGCGAATGAACAATTGGACAGTTAAAGGGTTAATATGAAGTTCCACAGATTAATCAGAATGCCTCTTAGAAATCAGAAGCTGAACCAAGCACTCAACCTTCTTAGTCCTTGAATAATTGCAACCACCCTCTTTTCTGGCAGGCTATAGTTACCTTGCTACATTTCCCACAAAAAACTTTCCTTATTGTTTCTAATTCTATACCACAGGCAGGGCAATAATAATTTCCCGCTCAATCCAATTTAAGAATTCCAACCAGGGATTATTGTAACCAAAATAACAAATACAAAACTAAATCTCCACTTTTTTAGAATTTACTTTAAAAATAATTAAAATAAAAGCAACAGTAATATATAATTAGCAAGCTTGTCTGTTTTTAATCAAATTAATTAAAACAGGCAGTGAAAGTAAACTATTTTAAAATCAATTTTATAAACAAAGTAGTGAAAGTAAACTATAGTATTTTAAAATAAATTCCATAAACATTAAATAATCTATTTTAAAATATAAATGTGTATGTGTTTTAAATAATAATAAAAAAATTTAGCATTAGACATTTAATGAAAATGAAGTTGTTTTCCCTTTTTAATTTTAGTAATAAAACCATTGAATCGGAAATCAATCCGGTTCAACTGCCTCAACACGTGATCAAAAAAAAAAAAAAAAAACATTCCTGCAACTTTTTTTTTAAAACTATAAACATTTTAAAAACTACCCCTAGAAATTCAGCTGAACAATTTGCCCTGCACTCATGAAAAACCAAAACAATATTTCATTTCTTACATTTATCCATTCTCATAAATCATTAACAATTTTTTTTTGTTTGTTTGTTTTAAAACAATCCGTCTGATTGCTAAAAGCTGACCTTTAACTTTCGTCCGGCAGTTCTTTTACACTTTTTATTAATTTTCTGAAATAAGTTCCTGTCCCTGTCTTATATTTTACTTGCCTAGAATTTATGATTTTGTCTTTTTCCCGTTCTGTTTTGCTTTCTAGCATATATACCTGAATCTTTTGCTTAACTAAACTTCCCAATTCTTGATCTTTTCCTACTTTATTTTTAGTCATATCAACACTAATAAATGGCAACACTTCATTTCCTACGGACTTTTTACGTGCCTTGAATAAGATTGCTGTATAAATGGCTTTTATTTCTGTTTTACAATCATATTCCTAAAACTTTTCCTTAGTGTTAAATCCCTGTTCACAACTAACCGTTATTTTACTCAACTCATTTTTAACCTCTTGAGATAACTTATAACTGTCTCACTGATTTGAAAAAAAATGTTAAAGTTCCACCAATAACAAAAATGTTAAATTAAGAATGTTTTTTTTTTTTTTTTAAAAAAAATCTTTCCATATAGGAGGAAGTTTGCATGCATCATCTCACTTATTTATATAATCTGGCCTTCTAAGTATCTCAATGGCTTCCCTAATTTTACACTCGTAGAGATTATCACATCTGTATATGACCCTGGTACTAGAAAAATCAATTTTATGACCTGAACCTATAGTATAGAGTGAGAGTGCTGCTGATGATGAATGTTGTTTAACTGCATTAGCATGATCATCTCACATATCACTGATGTGATGATTACTCATTCCTATGTAAGAAGCTTTACAATTTTCTCATGAGATTTGATAAACACTATGAGATTCAGATGGGATTGAATCCTTAGGATTGGTTATTATATTGCTGATCATTTGATGAATATAAAATGCTGTATTTATATTATAGCATTTTAATATATATCCAATACTGTCTGTAGTTACTTTTACATATGGAACACAAATTCTAATAGCTGATTTATCATCTTTTTGTTTTCTATTTTGTCCTTTTGGGCTTGAAATAAGGCTGTTTTAATACATTTATAATTATAACTATTTGCTAATAAAACAATATTAATATGATTTATTTCCTCTTTCAGATCAACTTTTCTAAAAGGTTAACTGTTCTATTTAAAATAGTTTTGGCTACCAAAAATATCTGAGTTGGTGATGATGAGAATGTAAATGTAAATATCTATCTGTGTGTGTATTCTTTACATAAATAAAAAAGATAAACTAAGTGTGTTTTCCATCAGACTCTGTCTCCATTGTAAATTTAATATGAGGATGCATATTATTTAAGTGTGAGAAAAAATCATCTAATTTATTGTTTCCATGTTGCTATATGACAAAAATACCTTCTATGTGTCTGAGCAAAATGAGAAGTTTTAAAGATGACAATTTTAAGGCAGGAGTTTCTATATTTTCCATGAATAAATCAACTATTATCCAGAGATAGGTGTCTCCATAAGAGTACTAAAAGCTTGCCTGTAATGCTACACATTGTATACAAAATATGTGTTCAAGAGACAATGTTTAATCAAAGCATTAACATGGTTTGGAAAATTGCAGCATTTTAAAATTACATTTAAAGCTTCATCAATTGGAATGTTTGTAAACAAAGACACTACGTCAAAACTGACCAGAATGTCATTAACATTAATTTAATTTTTTTTAAAACAAAAATAAAATGCAAAGAGTTTTTAGTTTATGATTTAATAATAAGGATTGTAGGTTTAATGAAATCAGATAAATAACTAGCTAAAATATGAGTTGGAGATCCTATTGCACATACTATTGGACGAAGGGGGGGGTCTGGTTTGTGAATTTTTTGGAAGGCCATAAAATTTTGGATAGACACATGATTTTTCATGAGGGATTATGTTATTTTTTCTCACTGATTCTATAGAGGATTTATTAATAATGGCTTTTGTTGTTATATATATATATATATATATATATATATACATACAGGTTATAGGGATATATATATATATATATATATATATTAACCCTCCCTATAACCTCCATCTTCTTCACTGATTTACTTTATTATATTTATAATTGCCCAGGCGCCAATTCTATGCAAAATAGAATAAAATTTATAATTATAAATTATATTTAAACTTATTTAAAAGGTTTTATATTGGAATTATTCTATGGCTTAGCTCAGTTGAGATTATAGGATATGGTCTTTATATACGAGGCCAACAAGGATGATAAAAACGTCTATAAACAATAATACTATAAGGTTAATTTAAATATGCTTAGAGCATCTATTCAATATTAAAACTGTCGCAAAATTGTCAATTATTACATTTATTATGGTATAGACAATGATGAGGATACGGTATCTTTTTATCCAAATCACCACCTATTCTAAGCAAAATAGAATATATTTTTAGCACTGTAATATAGTGATTTATTACCACCAGACAAATTAAATAAAACTTGACTTATATTGCCAAACTTATATCTTCTATAACTATGTTATATTAACCAGATTTGTGTGTGTGGAAATGGAGAATCGAACGTATATATAATCAAGCAATTCATATGGGCTATTTATTCAATATAACATTTATTAAAATAAAATAAAAATAAACAACTAAAAATATATTATTTATACACCTTGATAACCAATTACATCTCTTCTAAGGTAAAATCAAAATTGACTACTATTTAATAAGTTAATCATATATTTTCGAATATGTGCGTTTGATTATATTATAAATATAATGTATTTCTGAAATATATTTTATTAGATCATTTAAAAAACTTGGATGATGCCATAAATTGATCTTCTTTTATGCATATAATAAAAATTTATACCACACATATCTGTTATAATCAACGTATACAATATAACACTAACTATACAAAATTAAAAACAAGCATGGAAAAACACTAACCAAACATTTATCCTTATACTTATATACATGAGGGTTAATTAATATCTCCCAACCCAATCTAAACAATCTACTTATCTCTGACCATTTCTACCTTCAACTTATAACAGACATGGTTTTAATTCTTTATTTTTTTTAAATAAAGTTCATTAGCGAAATTAAGCATAATAAATTCAATTAAATAATAATAATAATAATAATAATAATAATAATAACAATAATAATAATAATTTATAGCATCACGCACACACTCAAATATATATAATCATCTATAGTATAATTTTTAGATCATACAAAATATATTGTCATATTATAATATATAAGAAGTTACATTGTTTTGTTCTTTTAAAAGAAAAACAAAAAAAATAGGTTGTACATCTATTGTAATCAATAAAAAAAATATTTGTCAATATCCTATTATTACATGTTAAGTTTTTTTAAAAAAAAAAAAATTGAAAGTTGAAAGAAACATACATATTAATTTCAAAGATAATAGTAAATTATAACATAAAAAAATGTCTATCCAATTGTTAAGCATAACTTGTTAAGAATGATAAGAGTTTTTTTTATCCTAGAATTCCGTGATGGGCATTAAAAATGACATTTTCAATGCATTGAAATTACTTCACTATATATACGCAAATAGCAAAGTTATACAGTAGAAAATTATCTTCTTGATATGAAATAAAGTAGATAAACTTTTTTCATTTTAAATTTTAATTTGCAGAAGATTGATAGAAAATGATTAGAATTGAATATTAAGCATTTGGTTCTAGCGTTTAACAAGAAAAATTTATCAAGCTTTACTTTAAATAATTTTGTCATTTTAATATCATTTACTTTGGCAATATTTTAAAATAAATTATAATTACTTATCTTATGTGACATCCAGGTATTTTTAAAGGTAGTGAACTTGAACCATCGTTTAATAGAAATTTGGAGCTGATTTCCCTCTGGATCTATCTCTTCATGGTTTTCTTACTCCAGTAGTATAATAGAAATTTTCCATAAATATATCATTAGAATCCTTGTGATGTTTTTTTTATATTTGTTGTAATACTTTTAAAGAGTTTTTTTGATCCTTTTAAGTTTTTTTTTTACATTTTCTCCCTTGGAAATTTTTTTTACTTTCTTCAAGTTTTTTTTTTTAAATTCTTTTTTTCTCTTCACTCATGCCCTCTGTGTTTCTATGACAATCAAATTTGGAAGCTTGCCAGAAATATTATTTATAAAAATTTAACAATACAATATTTGAATATAATAAACATAGTAATAAAAAAATATTAAATACTAATTATTAATTTTAGAAATGTTATTTACTATTACAAATAATCTTTATAATTTTTAAAACATAAGATTCTAAGACAATATATAATCAGTAACTTATAAATAAAATATAGCAAAGAAAATTCTAATTAATTAATAATATATTTATGCATCTGCCTATTATGACATGTAAATCCTCTACTATACACAAATATCTACCACTAAACATATAGTCCAAAACTCCACCAATCAATATAACCATTTAAAATTTTAATTTTGTCAAAATCCTAATTTTAACTAGCAAACTACACCACAATTTAAGTTTAGTTTTCCTAAAAACTAAATTTTAAATATTAAATTATATCACAATTCATTTTCTCAACTAATTACCTTTAGCCATTGTTAGCACAAATGTGACCTTCCCACATTTCTTTCTGGTGCCAACCTGGAAGGTTCATTTTATAGTTATCATATATATATATATATATATATATATATATATATATATATATATATATATATATATATATATATATATATATATATATATATATATATATATATATATATATATATATATATATATATTGTAACAGGATGTAGGTATCAAAATATAAAGAAGGTAGAAAAATGTTTGAACTGGGTGATGGAAAAATCATCATCAACCCCAGGTAAATACAAAATCTCTGAGAGATCAGCAGTCACTCCTCAGAGCAACTATAAGCATAATTATAAATTCAATCATATATCAAACAGCATTATCAAAAAGTAATGCTAATACTCAAAATAAATAATCACTCATCATGAATGATCAATAATAACAACTACATCAGAATAATATCAACAGTCCACCTTGTGACTGGATTAGAAATGGGTCTTCTGTAAACATGGTTAACTATTAAGCCTTTGCCACCCGGGAAATCATTTAAACATAACTTGGATGCACCTGCTTAGTGTACATCCATTAAAATAATAAGAATCAGAAATCAAAACAATAATGCTGGGACATTTATAACATGCTGATCATCATCAATGCTCTGGCCACTTGTACTGGCCAACTATAAACTTAACTTTTTTTAACAAAACTAAACTAAAATAAAATATAGTGTGTGGGCTTTAAAGAGTATCCTCTTTTGTGCCAACCTGGATGATGATTGATCATTTCTGGATGCCGCAAAGTACTAAGTACACATCCCCATTTATCTGTGCATGAATCTAGCTCAGAGAACACAAGATCTGTTACTGTATGTGACCAAGAGATGATGAAATACAATTTTAACAATTAAATACAAGTTTATTATTAACAACAAAGTTAAAATAAATGATATTTAAGATCTTATAGGATAAAGCTGATTTTGAAAAGTGTACAAAATTATATACACAACTAAAGTTATTACATAGTTTTACAGTATTTCTCAATTAGATTCTATATATATATATATATATATTGTTATACTTAATGTTTTCACGGTTATATGATTTAGATAAATTATAACATTTTGGGATATACCATGTATTATTTTCCATTGATCACCGATATTTCGACGGAATAGCAACCGCCATTTTCAAGGTTAACTTTTGAAAGAAAAACCGTTAGATCTTAACAAATAATGTGACTGTGTGCAATATGAGAAATGAGATTCCAGTTCAGCATTCACAATATGAGCCTTATCAAAATGTTTATTTTACTCAGTATTTTTCTCTGTTAATTTTAAGTTAATATTGGATAAAAAGAGAGGTTTCCACATAGCTGGAATACATTGTGCTTCATCAGTTCTATTTAAACCAGTAGGTCTCTTTAATATTTCAATTGACTCTCTCATGGTTCTTAAATCATATTATTTCCAAATTAGCAAGTATTTTTGTATTGTCAAAATAAGGTTTGTGACCAGTTTCTAAATAATGGGAAGTAAAAACTGATGTGCTAATTTTTTGTTGAAAAGAATTTTTATGTTCCTTAATTCTAACATTAATTTGTCTATTAGACTGACCTACATAGCCTCTTCAGCACTGGAAACACAGAATTTCATAAAATCCTTGGTATCTCAGGTTTATACCATTGTGACATATTGTGTGTGCTATAGGCTCTCCCACACATGCTTTGGCTCGATATTTAGCCCAATGCTTACAGCCATTGACAGACAAGATTTCTTCAAGAATTAAAAATTCAAGCCATTTTATTTCAATAATTAAAAACTTAAAACTAACTGGAACTGATTTATTGGTTAGTTTTGATGTTTCTTCTATGTTAACTAATATTCCTGTTGAAGAAGCATTACGTATAATAGCTCAGAATAATGATTTACCTGATTTTATTATTCCTTTAGCAAAACACTGCCTTGAAAATACATTTTTTGTTTATAATTCTCAACTGTTTAAACAAATTAAAGGACTTTCTATGGGATCCCCACTGTCACCTGTCATTGCTGATCTTTTCATGGACAATTTTGAAAGTCAAGTATTATGTGCAGCTACGAAAAACCTTCTATTTGGCTTAGATATGTTGATGATACTTTTGTCATATGACCTCATGGAATTGATTCTTTAAATTATTTTCTTGCTTTTATAAATAATTGGCATCCAAATATTAAATTTACTATGGAAGTGGAAAATAACAGATCACTTTCTTTTCTGGATGTTTTAATTGCAAGAAAATGTGATGAAACATTGTCAATATCAGTTTACAGAAAATCCACTCATGCAAACAGATATCTTGATTTTAATTCTCATCATCATCCTGCACAAATTTTTTCTGTCGCTAAAATTTTTTCACTAGAGCTTATAATTTATCTAATAAAGAACATCTTTCTCCAGAAATAAAACTTACAAAAAGTATTCTGCTTTCTAATAATTATAAAAAAAACACATAATATGTAAGGCTTTATATAACATTAATACAAAAAAGAAAAAAAAGAATAGAATTGATAATTACTCTTTTAATAGAGTAATTTTGCCTTATATTAGGGGGGTTAGTGATAAAATCAGTAGAAGACTATCTTGTTTTAATATAAAGACCACTTTTTCTACTGGCAAAAAAAATGGTTGTTTTTTGTATAAATCTAAAGACAGAATACTTTTGGAACACCAAGGAGTTTATGAAATTCCATGTTTCCAGTGCTCAAGAGGCTATGTGGGTCAGTCTCATAGACAAATTAATGTCAGAATTAAGGAACATAAAAATGCTTTTCAACAAAAAAAATTAGCACATCAGTTTTTACTTCCCATTATTTAGAAACTGGTCACAAACCTAATTTTGACAATACAAAAATACTTGCTAACTTGGAAAGATATGATTTAAGAACCATGAGAGAGTCAATTAAAATATTAAAGAGACCTACTGGTTTAAATAGAACTGATGAAGCACAACGTATTCCAGCTATGTGGAAACCTCTCTTTTTATCCAATATTAACTTAAAATTAACAGGTAAAAATACTGAGGAAAATAAACATTTTGATAAGCCTCATATTGTGAATGCTGAACCGGAATCTCATTTCTCATCTTGCACACAGTCACATTATTTGTTAAGATCTAACGTTTTTTTCTTTCAAAAGTTAACCTTGAAAATGGCTGTTGCTATTCCATCGAAATATCAGTGCTCAATGGAAAATAATACACGGTATATCGCAAGAAGTTATAATTTATATAAAATATATATATATATATATAACAAAACTTAAATATATTTCAAACAACTTATAATATAATATAAATAAAAACTCATAAAGAAATATTTTCGATTATATTCATAATCATTTTCAACTCAATTTTCAAAATGGAATCATCTATTATTTTTTTAATATTTCAATTGGTAATAGATGATTCCATTTTGAAAATTGAGTTGAAAATGATTATGAATATAATCAAAAATATTTCTTTATGAGTTTTTATTTATATTATATTATAAATTGTTTACCGTTGTTTGGAATATATTTAAGTTTCGTTATTGTATTATTGATATTAGTGGACATTTATTTTGTTATATATATATATATATATCCATACACAGATGGGTGTTTTATAACATATGATGAAGACATTTCAATAAAACATAAAATAATTATTTCATTTGTAATTTACATAATTACTATTCAAAATTTAAATTATTACATTAATTTACAAAAAGTATAATAAAATATATTCCAATTATTATATATCTATGAACAGATGCATGATTTATAATATATAATAAATATTCCATAAATGAACTGACATTTAATAAAAGAAAAATATTAAAATTTTACATATATAAGTGTGCATGTATATACGCACACTGACTTTTACCTATTTAAACTTGTTACAATAATATATTTTTTTCACAATTCATTTGGAAAATACATAAATGTCACACATATACATGTGTATAAACAAAACATAGATATAGATTTACAATTTAGTTTCACTTTATAAGTTCTTTTTTTATCAAACTAAATAAAGTCAACTTTTGTTTGATAGGTACTTTTTGATTAATTATCAATGTCTCTAAATATAAAATGTCTCTTTTTTTCTTAATAAATGAAAAATAAAATTGTTTTATATATCTGTCACTTCAGACCAAAGAACTTATTTAAAATTTCATTATTATATATAACTGCTGTTAGATTTCAGCTCAATTAAAAGTTACTTGTTTGTGTCAACTTTAAGTTATTAGTTTATAATTTTAAAAGTCATTTAAAGAAATATTAAGAGAAAATAACTCACTGTATATACATGCAACATATTTATTTGTGATTCCCTGCACATATAGATAAACAGCCACATAGGTATAATTACTTATTTATTCAGCTGGTATTCATCTTGGGCAAGCAGTTTCTTTGTCCATCTGGGCAAATGTCATCATCAGGAAAAGTATATAATTCAGGTATAGTTGGCCTTTTTCCTTCTGTAGTAAGATGCACTTATACTTGGATTTTGTAAGCTTCAAGTCAGCAAGCTGTCTGCCAGAACACTTTTAAGGCTATGAATTACAAGGAATCTTGACCCATTTTCCTCCAAGTAATTCAAATTCCAGTAAACTGTAGAGCAGCCACTTTCTCGCATTCTTACATCCTCATGGTAGTTCTGTACATAATTCTACCAGTCATCTCTGCAGCTTGTTTTACTGTTGTCATTTTCTCCTACAGTTACCAACTCTTCGCAAAATATTTTAGCCATATTTACAGCTAGCTATTCTGCTAACTTTTACAAAACTACAGCCAAAACTATTCTCTTCAAAAATCACTATCCAGACTGGAGCTAATTTGTTATCAGCCCATTTATAGACTCACCTAAGGTAATAATAGCAGCTTTATTAAAAACAGAGTTTTTATTTTTATCTCACTAATCCCTTTGAATACATATACATGTTTTACTTAGGGGATATCTAATAGATAAAAATTTTGTTTAATTAATTAAAATTTCAAAAATACAATAGGGTGTTTTTAAATTTCAAAATCAGAGTAATAATTAATAATAATGCAATATTTATATTTATTCAGACCTATTTAAAATATTAATTTCATAATGAAATTTTACTTTAAACCCAGAGTTATTTAACCCTTTAATTATTATTATTTTATTTTAGGAAATATAAAAAAATCTACAAAAAATTATTCTATGTTTATTTCTACTTTTCCTTTATTTTACACACACACACACTCACACACACATATATATATATTTTTAATTAAACAAATATATTAACACGTTAAAATTAAATATATATTTGATTGTAAGAATATATTATTAATTTGAATGTTATTATATATATATATATATATATATATATATATATATATATATATATATATATATATATATATATATATATATATATATATATATATATATATTATAATTAAACAAATATATTTAACAAGTATTCAAATTAAATAATATATTCTTTACAGAAGTACTTTGTAAAGAATATATTATTTAATTTTGAATACTGTGTTAAATATATTTGTTTGAATTATTATTATATAATTTAAAAATACAGACATTTAATGGTTGTAGTTATATATATATATATATTCTGACCTTGTAATTATGCACGTTCACTTCCGGATAATATATGATAAAAAATAAAACGGGTTCTATCTCAGTTAATGATTAATAACTAAAATATTCAGCATTAAAATCAAAATGTTTCACTAGCTCAAATTTAAACTATGAATAAGGTTCAGTTTATAAAAATAAATTAAATAAATATTTAATATTTTCATGAGACTTGACGTGAAAATACAAGTGACAAGATAGATTACATTGAGCCAATATCCTACAGGATACTACCTCAATGGCATAAGAACACTATCCCCCCTTATTAGTATTTCAAATAACAAACTCGTAGTATTCTTATGACTTTAATAACTTCTACTCACTAAGATTAAACTAATAATTAAATCTTAATCTTCTATTTAATAATAATCTAGCTCAAGAAAATAATCTCAGGTTCATAAAGTTTATTCTAAGTTAATTTAAAAATACGGTAGTAAAATATGAGAAGGGATTTTATGTCATAATCTACTACACTTAAACTAATAATAATAAATAACAATAATAATATTCTTCATGTAATGATATAATAAATATGTGGTAGCAGTTTAATAATCTGACAAACAAAATATGTGTGGCAACAGATAGCATATAATTTAATATAATATTGTGATAACTGATTTATGACCAATAAATATTGTAAGATTATGGTTATTTAATTATAATGAATACCAATAAAATATTTAAATTCTTAAATAATTCTCTATTTTTCTTTTTGTGCAAAATTATATGTTTGTTTCGATTATTATGCATATATCATGTTTTCATGCAGCGATGTGGAGAAATAAATAACTCGGACACAAAATTTTTTGAAATAACAAAATTTAACAAAGTTTATTACTAACAACAAATAAAATAAACAATTTATTTTACACTATTTACAGTGGATATCTTTAACCTTTTTATTTACAGTTTGATCTACCGGTTATAAAAAAATAATTTATATTTCAATTACATCTTTATTTAGATTTAGGACAAAATTAAAAAAAAATGTCACAATTTCGTTTCTCATTATGGTTAACTTATTACAAGTAAATTTATATACTTTATTAGCAACAGCATTTTATCCTTAATAGTATTAAACTATCTTTTTAAAAAAAAAAAAAAAAAATTCATGGTTAGAAAAACATTCTATAGAAAACAAAATTTTATAATGAGTATGGATTTCTCAAAAATATTAAAAATTTCATCTTGCAAAGTCAAAGATGTTACACAAATATTATCCAAAATTAAGTACTAGATTTTAGTATTTATCACACAATGTTTACTAATCATAATATATTATTCTTTAAGCCCTACTTGGTATGATATAAGTTTAACCATTAATACATGTCTGTTAATCAATAAACAAAAAATATACTATGCATATTGTTTACATAATTTACTTTGTACTATTGTATTTTTAAATATGCAATACTAATTTTTTTTTTTTTAAAAATAATACTAAAGCATTTAAAATTATTATCACTTTAAATAAAATATCTTTGTTTAGATGCTTTATTTTAAAAAATAAAAATTATATTTCATTTCCGAAATAAACTTCAAAATATAGTCTATGATTATTTTCTTTCCTTAGGATACTTTGGATCTTCAATTTTAAGTTATAATATTCTGCTCCTTATAAGCAAATAAACTAATCTTATCCAAAAAACGATAGCATAACATAAGTTCTAAATTATTTATCATTTCTCTTAAACATATCTTACTAAACGATGCAGTTACATGAAATAAAGATAGCAAAAACAGATGCACAGGATTAAGGGAGAAAGCTAGAGAATTACTCTTAACATATCTCAAAATCATGGTACAGTGCGAAGAGGTAGGACATTTATCTGCCTAATATCCTCTAGTACAGGGACGATGTTGAAGCTATTTCTTCAGCTTTATTAGAACATCAAATATTTAAAGAAATATAAACACTGTCCAATAAAATGTGTATCAGTCATAGGGCTTTGTTAACTATGCTGATAACCACATAAAGACTAAATATTATTCCCATTCCTTATCATATCCTATTTTAAAAATACATTATCTTGGTTTCCTGCTAACTATAGTACTTCCAAGCCACTATCTCAACATTATTTCTCAAGATTTTTCTACATCTTACATCGATAAATAACTATCTGCATTCACAAAACAATAAATAAAATTCATTAATAGTTAAACAATCTTACGATCCCATAAGAAAAGTTGCTTACTTCATTGCTCTGTATGTTTAATCATATACAATCTACTTAGACAATATTTGAATATCCCATATCATAAAAACTTTAAAAGAATCACATAATTATTTGTTATATTGGATTATATCACTAAATAAAAAAAATAAAAAAAATTGTCGTATGCATATTTTCAAATCAATCCTATCTCATCATGTTTTTTTTTAAAATGTTGTATGAAATGTGGTATATATAAGTAAAAAAAAAAAAACTTTTATACTTCATTCTTACTATCCATAGATAATCTAAAGAAAACAAAAAAAATATACATTATAAAATTATTAATAGGTATTATTATTACCAATAACCTTTATCTAGTCATCGTGTTCAGTAGGCTTTTCTTTATCCACTTGAGCATTGCAGATATAAAAAAAAATTCACACCCATACATTTTAGATTAAAATATTTTTTAGCTAAATTATTAGATTGTTATATTATAAAATTTTAATATTAATAAATTTATGTTTTTATGTTTTTTTCCTAATCTTATATAAAATTTAGATTTAAACTAGGTTAACAAAATAAAAAGAATCAAAACTATAGTTACATATTTTCTTGACGATAGTTCCTGATAAGTCCAAAATGCTTATTATTTTCTCTAGAGTTTTTCAAAAATGTTCTCTAAGTGCGATAAAGTTTAGAATAAAATAATTATTAATCCATTTAGTAAAATTTGGAAAATAATTCTTGGTTTTAATTTTTAGGACGATAATATTCTCTGCATATCCGATGCATCAATCCATCTATTTTAATTTTAAAAAATATTCGATAAACTTTTAAGTACTATTTGTATTTCCATGGATCCATTTTTTTTTCATCTATGTGTTCACTTTTATCTCTGTTTCCTTCTGGACACATTTAAACTTTCATTTGGTATTTTTTATAATTCTCTTTTAAAATAAAAAACTTCAAATACTTTTGAACAAATCTTTTCCAAGTACATTTTAAATAATTCGAAGAACGGATATTTTAATACCAAAACGCTTCTGTAACATATTTTCCTGGGTTCTTTATTTAATTCTTGAAAAATATTTTTTAAAAAAATGTTACCTTCAGAAAGGATATAACATTTTTACTCCTTTGAATATCATATTATATAAAATAATCCATGAAATATAATTGTCTTATTACTATTTAAAAACAAATCTTGGATCAGCTTATAAATAATACGTTTCAATACATTTTTAGACTCCGTATAATGTCCAAGCTGTGGTTTTTATGTACCAGAACAGTTCTTCGGTTAAATATTAATAAAGCTGTATCAATAAATATTTCAAATATTTTTACAGTATTACAATTTCTATCCATTTTATTTTGTAGTATATCCATTTTTTATTGCATAGTTTAGGTTAAACTTTTAGATAAAATACGACTGGTAAGTAATTTTTAAAAATTAGAAAATCATGTTAAATGAAATTATTAAAATATTTTTAGTTTATACTCAATTTTGCAAAAAAAAATATTTTTTTAAAATTATCAATTAGTTTTTTTTTGCAGATAAAGTTATAAGAAAGTACAAAAAAAATTGACTAAAATAAAAGATTTTAAAAATACTATTTTTTGATAGTTATATTTTACCTTTCTCCCATTTCAATACATTATTAATCTCCTTCTATAACTTAGTTACAATGATATTTATCGTCTGTAAGAATACCTATTCTTATTGGCCAATTATTACTTTAGCTTGAGAAAAAAATTACATATTTCCAATTTATAGTAGAATTATATTTGAAAATAAAAAATGATGATGTAATGAACCTAAAATATTATTTTAAAATATTACTTTTAAATAAATTATTATTTTATTAAAACTATTTAAACATTTAGAATAACTTTTAAAATAACATTTAATAACTTATTCCATTTCTTAATATTCAATTTATCTATTTTTATTTAAACAAAATATTTAATTTTTATATTATATCTGTATTCGTCTTTATGATACTATTTAAAACATTACATCATTTAAGCATTACATAAGATAGTTAACTTAATGTTTAATACTATTTACTTTTATGATAGGCAATAATTCTATCCAATTCTATAATATAACTTTTAAAATATTTTAAACTTTGTTATTAATTCAAACAAGCAGTGTGTGTGAGAGTATACATTAAAAAATCACGTGATTAATAACTTTGACAGACAATTTTCAATCTATTTCTCTGCCTAGACTAATAAAATTGATACACTTATTATATTATATAAAATAATTATAAAAAAAAATTGGAAGAACAATTTAGAAAATATAGAACTAGATATAATTTTCACCATCATAAAGTTTATTTTAAAAATATACTATATTAATTTTGACTATTTAAATATGATTACAAATCTAAATACTCTATTTATTAAATTATCAGTTTTAAACTATTAAAATCGAATTTTTAAATATACTTTTAATATTTATAGCTGTGTTATTTAATATGGCCAACTTTTACAACCATATGAAACAATATTTAAAGCTTTATATAACTATTTTTAAATGATTTTATATACTACGTATTCTCTTTAGCTTCAAATTGTACTTTAAAGATATAATTGAATTAATATAATTAATGTATTAAAAGAACATATTCTAAATTTAAATTTTTTTAGTAATTGACTGTTATAAACTATTACTGGCCTATAGAAAAGGGCACAATATATATATATATATATATATATATATATACACTAATACAGTGTATAATATATATATATATATATATATATATATATATATACATACACTGTATTAGTGTATGCTATGTAAGCCAACTGGTTACCATATATATATATATGAAAAACGATTTAACAATACAATACTAGTTTAAATTCAAAAATTTTACCAAAATCTTTTCACAACCATGGTTTCATCTACTACAAATAGACCTTCTCAAGTGAAAATCAAACTATAAGAAACAACAAATATATACACCCAATCAAACATACCCTTAATTCATTTCAAACTCCACCTTCTGTTAATATCAAAAGAAGTAATCATAAGATTGATAGCCTCAGAATCAAGAAGATTTATCATCAAAGTCTGTTTTATTCTTTTTTTAACTCATTCTTTTCATTGCTTCTGACAGTTTAGAAGAGCATATCCAACACTTAGAAATGTTTTTTAATGAATGCGCTATGAAAAATGTAAAAATTAATTTGGAGAAGTGTTCAATAGCAGCTAAAGAAATTACTTTTCTGGGACATTTAATAAATGAGCATGGTATTCAGCCCCACCCAGAAAAGATTGCAGCTATTCAACGCTTCCCCATGCCAAAAACTGTAAAGCAACTGAAATCCTTTTTTGGGTTGTGTAATTACTACAACCGCTTTTATCAAAATTTTGCTGAGGACACTGTACATTTATCCAAATTGCTAAAAAAGGCTGAGAGGAGGAAGTGGACCATTAATCATGATAGTGAATTTAATTTGATTAAAAATAAATTTTTTAAACACGTAATTTTAAGTTATCCTGACTTCAAAAAAACATTTTATGTGCAAACAGATAGCAGTTACTATGATCTGGGTGTAGCGTTATTTCAACTTGATGAGGATCAGGTACCCCATGTATTGTACTTTTTGAGCAGACATCTAAGAGGTGCTGAGTTGAAGTACACTATAACTGAAAAGGAAACCCTAGCTGTTGTCTGGGCTTTTCAGAAATTAAGGCAATTTTTATTAGGTTCTAGTGTGATTGTATTGACCGACCATAGAAGCTTAGAGTTTTTGAACAAAAGCTACCTCAGTAATGAGAGACTTATTATGTGGAGCATGTATCTCCAACAGTTTAATTATAGAGTACTCTATATTGAAGGGAGACAGAATATCCCTGCTGATATTCTTAGCTGCCATCCTATCTGTTTAATGTCACAAAATCCTGATAATCAAAATATTGTAAGTAACATAGATTTGGTTAGGGATGAATCTATAGCTGATGATTACAATAATCTCACTATGATTCAGAGTCAGGATATAATATTAAATAGGATCATGACTATCTTAAATAATCATGATAACATAAACAGTAAAAATAAACGCGTTAAAATGATTTTTAGAAAGTATAAAATTTATCAAAATTTGCTTATGTATAATATAAATTTTAATCAGAAGGAATCATGGAGGATAGTTGTCCCTAACTCCATGATTGATAAACTGATCATGTATGTGCATAGTAGCTATGGGCACTATGGAGCACCAAAAATTATGTATGTTTTAAAGTCAATATTTTATTGGAATAAAATGTTTAAACGCATAATTAAAAAGATTAAAACGTGTAATATTTGTGTAAAATCTAAACATTGCAGTAAATCTTACGTAGGAATCATGCAGCCGATTATTCCAGATCGTCTTAATGAATTATTAGTGATCGATTTTTATGGGCCCCTTCCATCATTCAATTGTCAAAAATTTATACTTGTCACATATGATGTTTTAGTAAGCTAGTCTCAGTTTATCCAGTACCTAAAAACAGTGCTCATTATGTAATCAAATGCATGCTTGATTATCAATTCCCATTAGTTGGAAAGCCAGAAATAATTCTTACTGATCATGCAACTGCTTTTATATCTGGTAGATGGAATGAGTGGATTGGAACTCAACACCTCAAACATATTATGAGCTCCATTAGAAATCGCAGTCTAATCCCTGTGAAAATGTTATGTGGGAGCTCGGTAGATTATTCAGGGTTTATGTAGCCAATGATCATAAACAATGGGTTCATAAACTCTCTGAGGTTGTTAATTATATAAACAACACTTGCAATGAATCCACAGGTTTTACACCTTTCCGTCTACACTATGGCAAACATGAAAATTTACTATTTCAAACATCTATACCTATAATTAGAGAACCAATAGATATAAATCAAGATATAAATCAAGCTAAAGTAAAGCTACATATTATGGGTGCTAAAAGAGTAAAAAAAAATCCCATAATAGACCACATCCGTTCAAAGTTGATAATCTAGTTCTTGTTAGAACACCCCATGTTAGCAACCTTCAAAGAAATCAATTTAAAAAATGACTTGAATTATATGATGGTGGTCCATATAAGATTTTTAGCAAAGTTGGAGAAAATGCTTTCATGTTGACTATACCAGATGGTGTAAAAGGGACATACAACACTAGGAGTCTAATCCCATACCCATCAAAAGTGTAGAAATTTTTTTTAGTATTACTAGTTGAGATTCCGAGCATAATGTCCAGATATTTTATAAGTTTGTGTTAAAACAGTATATTCATTTATATTTCAATAGTATAAGATAGAATTTGTTTGTAGCAAATGGTAAAGATATTAAGTGTCAATGAATAGAGTAAATACTAAAATAGATGTTTAATTTAAAATTTTTATTAAAAGGAGGAGGTAGTTGTACCCTTTTCAATAGGTCATAAATAGTCAAGTACAATAGATTACTAAAAAAATTTAAGTTTTAGAGTATGTTCTTTTGATATGTTAATCATATTTTGTTAATAATATGATAGGGTATAATTTAAAGCTAAATAAAATATGTAGTATATAAAATTATAGTGAGTTATTTAAGAATAGTTATGTAAAGCTTAACATATGATATGATTGCAAAAGCTGGCCATATTAAATAACTCAGCTATAAATAGTTAAATGTATATTTAAATGTTAAATTTTAATGGTTTTAAACTTGTATTTAATAAATGCTATGTTATGAATTATATTTGCTAAAAATTAATATCATATATTTTAAAAGTAATTTTATGATAGTAAAATTGTATTTAATTCTATATTTTAAATTATTTTTCCAAATTTTTATAATTATTTTATAAAATATAATAAAGTGCTGCAATTTTATTATTTTAGACAGAGAAATAGATTGAAAATCGTCTGCTTGATCACGTGACTTTCAATACATGGTTAAACACACACACGCTTGTTTGAATAAATAACAAAGTTTGAAATATTTAAAAGTTGTATCATAGGGTTGAATACAATTATTTACTTATCATAAAAGCTCATAGCAAATATTCAGTTAACTGTCGGTATTGCATGTTTAAACAATGCAGTAAAGACGAATACAGATATAATTAAAATTAAATATTTTGTTTAAATAAAACTAGATAAATTGAATATTAAGAGTGGGATAAATAGTAAATTATATTTTAATAGTTATTTTAAATGTTTAAATAATTTTGATAAAGTAATAATTGATTGAAAAGTTATGTTTTAAATAATATTTTTAAGTTTATTATGTCGTATTTTTTTATTTTTATATAATTCTGTAAAACTGAATTACAGTATATGTAAATTTGATCTCAAACTAAAAGTGAGAATCAACCAATCAAATGACGGTTTTTCTGGAGTATAAAATACCATTGCACGGGGGGTATAGAGGTCAGATTAAAAGTATATCAGAAGATAAAGGTGATATTAAATGTTAAATTTTTTATTTAGTCAATTTTGTACTCTCGTACAATTTTATTTGCAAAGCTAATTGATATTTTAAAAACTATTTGCAAAAGAGAGTTAAAATATAATATATTTAGTAATTTCATTAAAAATGTTTTGCTAAAGTTTTAAAGTTCCTTTTGCCAGTGGTATTTTATCAAAGTCTAACTTAGAACTCCGCGATAATAAATGGATATGTCAAGAAGTAAAGTATATTCAGTTTATAATATTTTAAAAATGTATATAATCTTTGTTGATACAGTTTCATTAATAATGAACAGGAGGATTGTTCTAATGAATAAAAATAGTAATGTGGACATTGTATAAGGAGCCCAGACAGAAAGATATTTTACCGTCTAAAGGTAAAGATGTATTATTTTTATATGGAAGATAAACTTGTCTAAAATTAAGTAATAATAAGACAATTGTACTTTATGATAATTGATAAAAGTTCATGTTAAAAGAATAAAATGTTATCCTTTCTGAAGGAAACATTTTTTAAAGTATATTTTGCAAGAAATTATTTAAGAAAGTGAATCACGGAAAATATTTGCTAAAGCGTTTGATATAAAACTTACGGTCTTAAAAGGGTTAAACGCATTTTAGAAAGGATTTTTAGAAATTTTTAAACTAATGAGAAAAGTACTACATGGAAGTAAATGTACTAAATGAGAAACTTATGGGAGAAATGAATACATAAATAAATAAATGGATGGAGCCATGGAAATAAAGATAGCGCAATAAGTTTACCCGAATATTTTTTAGTTAAGTCGAAGGATGCATCACCTAACCAACATAGGAATATTCCAGAACAGAATTTTCGAATTATTATTTTGAATACTGTATTTTATTATGATTCCAATAATTATCTTTCTAGTTTATAGAATCCATAAACTATTTATCTATAAACTTTGCTAAACGGATTGATAATTAATTTTGTTTAATTTCAAGATTTTTTTTTTTTTTAAAAAAAATGTCGTCCGTATTATTTCTTTTGCTATCTATTTTTTAATCACTCACCACCGCCCGACCGACAAATTGTCTTCTCGTCGTCATAGCAACGGGGGAACGTGTAAAAATGCTCTCGAAGAAATAAAGCGTTTTGAAGAGAACATTTCTGAAAAAAAAAAAAAAAACTTTTGGAAAAGAAAAACTTTGAGAAAGAAAATGGGAATATTTTGAACCTAGGAAAAATATACGTTTCATCTGAAGTTTACGTAAATATGTTTTTTGATTTATTTATTTTAAAATGTAAATTTTGGATTAATAAGTATAGGAACATGAATATTAATTATTTATGGTATAGAATCCTATAGTATAATATTTAATAACTTAATTTAGAATATTTTAAATAGAAGCATGGATGTGTATTTTATGTATAAGATGTTATATTTAGTTGGAGAAAAGAAGACTGCAAAAGTGATACAGATGATCTAATGTCACTTGCTAACAATTGATGAATTATTGATATTTATTATTTTTTCTTTTTATAGATTGCTTATGTAACAATGTATGATGTATGAATGTTAAATATGCATTATACAACATATTTTAAAACATTTGTGAGATCAGGAGTTATTTTGGAATATGCATACTATGATTTTATAATGATAATATAACCCAACATGATAATAAATATTTCTATGATTTTTAAAAAGAACTTTCATATTACTGGATGATCAAAATATTATGTGTTTAGTTTAGAATACTAAAGTAAAGTAAACTTTTCTTATGGTTTAGTAAGATTGCTCTAATTACAGTTGAATCTTATTTATTATTTGAATATGCAAGCTAGTAAATTAGTCGATGTAAGACCTGGTAAATCTTTAAGAAATAAGAATAAGATAGTGACCTGGTATTAGTAAGATGATAAACATGAATCCAGGAGATTATTAAGTTAGGATATCTGGGATATGAATAGTATTTCATAATATTTGTAAAGGTGCAATGCAGTTAACATAGCCCTGCAATTGTATGCTTATTTTGGACAGTGTCTATTTTCTTGGAGCATTGATGATCAATAAAGCTGAATAAATAGCTTGACATCATTTATAGTATTTGAGGATATTAGACAAGAAAAGGTCTTCCCTCTGGTTTTTTATAATTACACTGTGCCATGATGTATATTTCGGTATGAGTTGTGTGTTATACTCTAGTTTTCTTTCCCATCCTATAAATCTATTCGCTATCTATTTTCAAAAAGTAGCTACATCGTACAGTATAGTATGTTTAAAAGAAAATAATAGATGATTTAGAGTTGGAGATATGCAATTGGTTGGAATGAGATGAGTTCATTTGCTTGTAGGAAGAAATAGAATTTGTATGAATTGGAATTGGAAATCCAATTGACTTCAAATGAAAGAATCATAATATACGTTATAAAGTTATTTATTTTGGAAAATAAATATAAGATCTTAAGAATAAAATATGTAAAGCAAAGCTTTTTTTTTTTAAATATTAAATAATATTAAAGTATTTATTTCAATTTCAAAAACGAGTACTGCATATTTTTAATATAATTCTATAAAGTATAAACGATCTACACAATAAGTTAGGTACAATTTATATTTATTCAATAATAGAAAATATATTAGTAATTCTAATTCTATAGTAGTATAATATTGTTATAATGGAATGTATTATAGTTGATAAATCCAGTGTAGTGAACAATAGTATCCATAATTTGGAGATAAATTATCAATAGATATTTTACATAATATCGATAATCTTGCTAAAGTGAAATTGTCTAGTAAAAAGAAGATATCCATGTTTTTTTCGATTAGTATTATTTTATGTTTATCCGTATTATGTTTTCTATAATTTTTTTAAAAAAGAAGCATACTGAATAAATGATGGCTAAAGGATATAAAAATATATTTTGAGTAAGCATTAAATAAGTACAAATTTTATATAAGATTGATCAAACAGGGATTAATAATATTGTATCTTTTTTTTATTATTTTTATTTAAGTCAGAGTAAAGACTTAACGAGGTTAGAATATAAAGAATGTATAATGGTAAACAATCTTTCAGATGTTTAAGATGTACATATTGTAAATAAATTGTTATGTTGTTAATGTTATAATAAACTTTATTAAAATTTGTTTTTTTTTTTGGCAAAATTTGTGTGTTAGTTTGTTATTTTTTTCCATCTTCATGAAGTTTGACACAGAGTTAATAAAAGTAAACCCAATATTTTTTGCACAGAAATAAATAAAGAATTATTTTAAGAATTGGATTATTTATTAAGTAATCACATTTATATTATCTTATGGTCATAAGTTAGTTATCATAATACTTAGAATTATATGCTATCAATTGCCACACACATTTATTTGTCAGATTACAAATGCTACCACGTATTAATTATATTATTGCATGAAGATAAAAGATTATATTAAATTATTTTATTGTTTTATTACGGTAATAAAGTTGTAGTATAAGAAAGGATATACAGAGTTAGTTATACAATGAAGAATAGTACTATTACTTTGTTATTATTAGTTTAGTGTAGTAGATTATGATATAAAATCCCTTTTCATATTTTACTATCGTAATTTTAATTAACTTAAAGTAAATTTCATGAACCTGAGATTTTATTGAGCTAGATTATTATAAATAGAAGACTAAGATTTAATTATTAGTTTAATCTTAATGAGTAGGAATTATTTAAAGTCGTAAGAATACTATAAGTTTATTTATTTGAAATAGTAATGGGGGATAGTGTTCTTATGCCATTGAGGTAATATCTTGTAGGATGTTGGCTCAATGTAATCTATCTTGTCACCTGTGTTTTCACTTCCAAGTCTCATGAAAATATTAAATATTTATTCAATTTATTTTTATAAAATGAACCTTATTCGTATTTTAAATTTGAGCTAGTGAAATATTTAACTTTAATGCTGAATATTTTATTTATTAATTATTAACTGAGCTAGAACCCGTTTTACTTTATATTATATACTATCGGGAAGTGAGAATGATACTTAATATCTTTACCATCTGCTACAAACAAACTCTATCTTATACTATTGAAATATAAATGAATATACTGTTTTAACACAAACTTATAAAATATCTGGACACTATACTCGGAATCTCAACTAGTAACACACAAAAATTTTTTTTCTACACTTTCTCTATTCTTTTAAAATAATTAGGTTATGACATTTTAAAGTCTTATATTTGTTCTGTAAAAATAAAGTTATAATATATTTTTAAATATACGTCTTCTTTAAGAATTATTTGTCTTAATCATTAATAAGTTTCTTTTCTAAGTCTAATCTTTAATTCTCTTTTGCCTTCTTTAAGTCTCACCTTAGCTTTCCCAATCTTCTTTCCTTTATTAAGATTTTTCTTAAAAAAATCTATCATGAATTTCTCGTGTTTTAAACATTTAAGTCTTACTTTTATCTTGCTTATATCTCTATTCTGATTAAATTTTCCTTCTATAAATTTGCTATTAGGCATCAAGTTTCTAATTACTTTAAACAATATTTCTTTAGAAATATCAAATTGTAAACGAATATTTCCATCATTAACACTACATTTAGGTATCATATCTTGCATTTTATTTTTAAATTTATTACTGCTTTTATCAATAATTTTTGGTAACTCATGTTTCAACAACTTTAAATACTTTTGCTCTGAAGAGATTAACTTTATCCCTGTAGATTTACCAAATCTTTTATCATCGATATAATATTTTTTAAAACTTTTAAGTTGATCTATAGTCCTTTCACCAATTAATCTTTCATAGGATTTACTCACTCCTATCATTTCATTAGTCAATCTAAAATATTCTCTGGGATCTTTCAATATTCTTCTATATAATTCATTCATACTACCAACTATTTCAATAGACTTTTTATGAATCTCCTTTTCTTCATAAATCATTTCATTATCTATAATAGTTTTTTCAACAAATAACTTGGTTTCTTTACTAGCGAATTGAATATAAGTATCATCTTTTTTAAACTCGTCTTCTGCTATCTTAACAAATGATACATCATTATATCCATCTTTATCTCCTAATTTAACAGAATCTATATTTTCTTCTGTCAAATTACTACGTAAGTTAATATCTTTATTAACTATCTCAATGAATTGTGGATTTTCCTTATTTACCATCTCTACAATTTCTTTGTCATCTACCACATTTTCACTAATTAAATTAATAGATTCTTTATTCTCCGAACCTGTATTAATTATTTCAACAGATTTACCACTTATTTCAAGAGATACTTTCTTACTTACTATCTTTGCCTCAAACTTTTGTATTCCTAACTCTTTTAATTTTCCCATTAATTCTTTTTGAACTTCTTCCTTGATACTTAGTTTAGTTTGGACTACCTCTTCCTTAATAATCTTAATTTCTTCATTAATATGATTTATATTACTCTTTACTTCATGGATTTCATTTTTCACACTTAAATTACAACTCTCTATTTTCTGATCTAACTTATTATTATTTAGCTGACATCGGACAATAGATTCTTCTAACTGAGATTTTAAATTTTTTACTGCTCTTTCTGAAAATTCAGAAAATTTTCTCTTCAACAATTTTTGATTTCTGTCTTCTATTTGCATTATTTCTTCCTTTACAGAATCAATGACCTTTTAGTTGTTATCAAACCTCAAATCCAAATTATTAAATTTATCTTGTACTTCCACCTTAAAATCTTCTAAGGTCTTACAGGTTTCATTAAGTTTTTGATTCATATTTTCCACACAAGTTCTGATTTCATTACTATTTTTGTCTACATTTTCACTAAGAAATTCTAATCTTATATTTGTTTTATTTAGGTTTTCATTAAGAGACTCAATATTTTTATTTATATTTTCATTAAGAGCTTCTAACTTAGCATCACTATCTTCTCTATTTTTATTCATATTTTCATAAAGAACTTTTGTATCCTCTCTATTTTTATTTATGTTTTCATTAACAGATTCTAACTTAGCATCACTATCTTCTCTATTTTTATTCATATTTTCATCTAACTTTATAAGCATCAATAGTATTTGGGCCATTGAAAAATTTTCGACATTTTTTTCAGGCATTTTTACCTTTTCTTCCACTATTTTCATTTTTACAACCTCTTCCTCCTCTTCTTTTATTTTACTGTCTATAGTTTGGACACTATCCATATCTGTTTCCATATCGATTATTTCTTCTACTTCTCTTTCCTCTTCACAACTATCATCAACAATAACTACAGATATTTCACTCTCCAAATTATCCTGATTATTCATTTTTCCTCCTTCTACAAATATACTTTGCCTTAAAATTCAATATTTAAACAATATACTTTTATTAATTTTTCATAAAAATAGTTCCTTACCAGTTTCTTTTATCTCCATCTAACCATCATCTACAATAAACTATAGAAAATACTCTTTTTACATCTTATACGATCTAACTCTAATTAACTACAATAACAATAACAATTAAAATTATGCATCACAACATTACTTTTTTACATGCATGATTCACAGATATTTTGCACATAATAAAGCATTTTTACAATAAATTTTAATATTTTAGTAATTGACATGGTCATAATATGTAATAAAATAATTGTTAACCACATATGCATATCTCAAATATTTATTTGCTAATTGTTTTATAAGCAATATAACATTTTATTTTAAACAGTCAGATTTTATACCACATAAAATGGTAATATTTTTAATAATTAGCACTTAGTTCACTATAATAAGCAAATCCTAAATAAATATTGCTATAATAAAATATTACACTATCTATTTTTGTAAGATCCACCTATCAATAATCTCCAAAGTTATGCGAACAAATTGAAATACTAACTATTGTATTATATAATTGTAACTACCTTCACTAATATTTCTCATAGCCTAAATGTTTGGGCACCACAATCTAACTTATCGATTGTAGTCCCAACTACATGTCATGCCCCATGCTGGGCACCAAAATCTAACCCTGGTCTTGTGCATCTTCACTTCAGAATAGTATACAATATAAAGTAAAATGGGTTCTAGCTCAGTTAATAATTAATAAATAAAATATTTAGCATTAAAATTAAATATTTCACTAGCTCAAATTTAAAATACTAATATGGTTCATTTTATAAAATAAATTGAATAAATATTTAATATTTTCATGAGACGTGGAAGTGAAAATACAGGTGACAAGATAGATTACATTGAGCCAACATCCTACAAGATATTACCTCAATGGCATAAGAACATTATTCCCCCTATTACTATTTCAAATAAATAAACTTATAGAATTCTTACGACTTTAAATAATTCCTACTCATTAAGATTAAACTAATAATTAAATCTTAGTCTTCTATTTATAATAATCTAGCTCAATAAAATTTCAGGTTCATGAAATTTACTTTAAAATAATTAAAATTACAATAGTAAAATATGAAAAGGGATTTTATGTCATAATCTACTACACTAAACTAATAATAACAAAGCAATAGTACTATTCTTCATTGTATAACTAACTCTGTATATCCTTTCTTATACTACAACTTTATTACCATAATAAAACAATTTAAAATAATCTTTTATCTTCATGCAATAATATAATTAATATGTAGTAGCATTTGATAATCTGACAAATGAAAGTGTGTGGAAATTGATAACATATAATCCAATGTATTATTATGATAATTAACTTATGACCATAAGATAATATAAATGTGATTACTTAATAAATAATCCAATTCTTAAAATAATTCTTTATTTATTTCTGTGCAAAAAATATTTGGGTTTACTTTTATTAACTCTGTGTTCAAGTTCCTGAAGATGGAAAAAAAATAACAAACCTACACACAAATTTTGAGAAAAACAAATTTTAATAAAGTTTATTATAACATTAACATCATAACAATTTATTTACAATATGTACATTTTAAACATCTGAAAGATTGGTACCATTATACATTCTTTATATTCAAACCCCATTAAGTCTTTACTCTGACTTAAATAAAAATAATAATAAAAATGATACAATATTATTAATCCCCGTTTAATCAATCTTATATAAAAACTTTGCACTTATTTAATGCTTACTAAAAATATATTTTACATCTTTTAGCTATTATTTATTCAGTATGCTTCTTTTTAAAAAAATATAGAAAACATAATATGGATAAACATAAAATAATACTAATGAAAAAACATGGATATCCTCTTTTTACTAGACAATTTCACTTTAGCAAGATTATCGATATTATGTAAAATATCTATTGATAATTTATCTCCAAATTATGGATACTATTGTTCACTACACTGGATTTATCAATTATAATACATTCCATTATAACAATATTATACTACTATAGAATTATAATTACTAATACATTTTCTATTATTGAATAAATATAAATTGTACCTAACTTATTGTGTAGATCGTTTTTACTTTATAGAATTATATTAAAAATATGCAGTACTCTTTTTTAAAAATTGAAATAAATACTTTAATATTAATTAATATTTAAAAAAATAATTTTGCTTTGCATATTTTATTCTTAAGATCTTATATTTATTTTCCAAAATAAATAACTTTATAACATATTTTATGATTCTTTCATTTGAAGTCCATTGGATTTCCAATTCCAATTCATACAAATTCTATTTCTTCCTACAAGCAAATGAACTCATCTCATTCCAAACAATTGTATATCTGCAACTCTAAATCATCTATTATTTTCTTTTAAACATACTATACTGTACGATGTAGTTACTTTTTGAAAAATAGATAGCGAATAGATTTATAGGATGGGAAAGAAAAGAAGATTATAACACAACTCATACCAAAATATACATCATGGCACAGTGTAATTATAAAAAAAACAGAGGGAAGACCTTTTCTTGTCTAATATCCCGAAATACTATAAATGATGTCAAGCTATTTATCCAGATTTATTGATCATCAATGCTCCAAGAAAATAAACACTGTCCAAAATAAGCATACAATTGCAGGGCTATGTTAACTGCATTTCACCTTTACAAATATTATGAAATACTATTCATATCCCAAATATCCTAATTTAATAATATCCTGGATTAATGTTTATCATATTACTAATACCAGGTCACTATCCTATTCTTATTTCTTAAAGATTTACCAGGTCTTACATCGACAAATTTATTAACTTGCATATTCAAATAATAAATAAGATTCAACTGTACTTAGAGCAATCTTACTAAACCATAAGAAAAGTTTATTTTACTTTAGTATTCTAAACTAAACACATAATATTTTGATCATCCAATAATATAAATGTTCTTTTTAAAAAATCATATAAATATTTATTATCATGTTGGGTTATATTATCATTATAAAATCATAGTATGCATATTCCAAATAACTCCTGATCTCACAATGTTTTAAAATATGTTGTAATGCATATTTAACATTCATACATCATACATTATGACATAAGCAGTCTATAAAAAATACATCATAATAAACATCAATAATTCATTAATGTTACCAAGTGAAATTTGCTCATCTATATCACTTTTGCAGTCTTCTTTTCTCCAACTGGATATAACATCTTATACATAAAATACTCATCCATGCTTCTATTTAAAATATTCTAAATTAAGTTATTAAATATTATACTATAGGATTCTATACTTATTAATGAAAAATTTACATTTTAAAATAAATAAATCAAAAAACATATTTACTTCAGATGAAACGTATATTTTTCCTAGGTTCAAAATATTCCCATTTTCTTTCTCAAAGTTTTTCTTTTCCAAAAGTTTTTTTTTTTTCAGAAATGTTCTTTTCAAAACGCTTTATTTCTTCGAGAGCATTTTTACACATTCCCCCGTTGCTATGATGATGAACAAGACAATATGTCGGTCGGGCAGTGGTGAGCGATTAAAAAATACATAGAAAAAATACATAGTAAAAGAAATAATACGGAAGACGTTTTTTTTTTTGAATCTTGAAATTAAACAAAATTAATTATCAATCCATTTAGCAAAGCTTATAGATAAATAGTTTATGGATTCTATAAACTAGAAAGATAATTATTGGAATCATAATAAAATACAGTATTCAAAATAATAATTCGAAAATTCTGTTCTGGAATATTCCTATGTTGGTTAGGTGATGCATCCTTCGACTTAACTAAAAAATATTCGGGTAAACTTATTGCGCTATCTTTATTTCCATGGCTCCATCCATTTATTTATTTATGTATTCATTTCTCCCATAAGTTTCTCATTTAGTACATTTACTTCCATTTAGTACTTTTCTCATTAGTTTAAAAATTTCTAAAAATCCTTTCTAAAATGCGTTTAACCCTTTTAAGACCATAAGTTTTATATCAAACGCTTTAGCAAATATTTTCCGTGATTCACTTTCTTAAATAATTTCTTGCAAAATATACTTTAAAAAAATGTTTCCTTCAGAAAGGATAACATTTTATTCTTTTAACATGAACTTTTATCAATTATCATAAAGTACAATTGTCTTATTATTACTTAATTTTAGACAAGTTTATCTGCCATATAAAAATAATGCATCTTTACCTTTAGACGGTAAAATATCTTTCTGTCTAGGCTCCTTATACAATGTCCACATTACTATTTTTATTCATTAGAACAATCCTCCTGTTCATTATTAATGAAACTGTATCAACAAATATTATATACATTTTTAAAATATTATAAACTGAATATACTTTACTTCTTGACATATCCATTTATTATCGCGCGGAGTTCTAAAATAGACTTTGATAAAACACCACTGGCAAAAGGAACTTTAAAACTTTAGCAAAACATTTTTAATGAAATTACTAAATATATTATATTTTAACTCTCTTTTGCAAATACTTTTTAAAATATCAATTAGCTTTGCAAATAAAATTGTACGAGAGTACAAAATTGACTAAATAAAAAATTTAACATTTAATATCACCTTTATATCTTCTGATATACTTTTAATCTGACCTCTATACCCCCCGTGCAATGGTATTTTATACTCCAGAAAAAACGTCATTTGATTGGTTGATTCTCACTTTTAGTTTGAGATCAAATTTACATATACTGTAATTCACAGTTTTACAGAATTATATAAAAATAAAAAAATATGACGTAATAAACTTAAAAATATTATTTAAAACATAACTTTTCAATCAATTATTACTTTATCAAAATTATTTAAACATTTAAAATAACTATTAAAATATAATTTAATATTTATCCCACTCAAAAATATTCAATTTATCTAGTTTTATTTAAACAAAATATTTAATTTTAATTATATCTGTATTCGTCTTTATTGCATTGTTTAAACATGCAATACCGACAGTTAACTGAATATTTGCTATGAGCTTTTATGATAAGTAAATAATTGTATTCAACTCTATGATACAACTTTTAAATATTTCAAACTTTGTTATTTATTCAAACAAATGTGTGTGTGTTTAACCATGTATTAAAAGTCACGTGATCAAGCAGACGATTTTCAATCTATTTCTCTGTCTAAAATAATAAAATTGCAGCACTTTATTATATTTTATAAAATAATTATAAAAATTTGGAAAAATAATTTAAAATATAGAAGTACATACAATTTTACTATCATAAAATTACTTTTAAAATTTACGATATTAATTTTTATCAAATACAATTCATAATATAGCATTTATTAAATGCAAGTTTAAAACCATTAAAATTTAACATTTAAATACACATTTAACTATTTATAGCTGAGTTATTTAATATGGCCAGCTTTTGCAATCATATTTTAAGCCTTACACAACTATTCTTAAATGATTCACTATAATTTTATATACTACATATTTTATTTAGCTTTAAATTATACCCTATAATATTATTAACAAAATATGATTAACATATCAAAAGAACATACTCTAAAATTTAAAATGTTTTAGTAATCTATTGTACTTGACTATTTATGACCTATTGAAAGGGGTACAATATATATATATATATATTGTAACAAATCACTCTCTCGTAAAAACGCCAACCCTTCCACTTTTACTCACGTGACTGAACGTTTCTGGGGTAGACGATTATTACCACAAGCAAGAAGCCAATATAAACCCAAAACTTGAGCCTATATTCTTAATTGAACACTGACACGGTATATAAATATCGCCCCAGCATTATATTTCCCAATTAAACGCTTCTTCTCTGCTGGGCATATTATTTGAATCAAACAATTATTTCTGTCCAGCGCTTGGAATATTTATATAATTTTCCCGAGACTATCGCGGTACAGAAAGAATATCGACTATAGCCCTTTCCCTATTTTTTTTTTCTACAATCGGAAATGACTTATTTGTCCACTTCTATTTCTCTATTATGATTCTTAAATTAATAACATTTGTCAGTTCGAATGACCTAGATTTAATATACACTAAATATTTGTTCGCTTGGCAAAGAAAGACAAATTGCAAAATGACTAGTTACTTCTTTTTCAAAATAATTTTTAATTTTGTAATCGATTATTTATAAATGACATAATAAACAATAAAACACACATATATCTACCACACACCAACATAATATGCACACAAATAAAATAGTAAAGAATATAATTCAAATAACTCATTAAACCACTAGCGTAACCCAATTGTTACTTGTCTCATACATTATGATAGTAAAGCTCATAAGTTCTTTAGCTATTGAACGAAGTATTGCGCAAAATTTAACAGTTTAGTTTCTGATTGATTTCTTTGTTCACAAAATAATTATGACATGCATGTATTAACAAAAGTTACCTAGGTACGGAATCCTCAATGACGGATCAACCATCGAGTGGGAGCTTTCCCTTCTTTTGCAGAGATGGTTGCTTGTTCTTCCGTCGTCCAGTAAGTGGAGTGTAAAGTTTTATAGTCCGCTGGCGTGGGTTTGATTTCATTCCATTTCCGAAACTTTAATACCTATTCATTTCTTTAGGTACCATCGAACGAATATCCAGGCATATCTGGTTCCATGATGGCGGTCTCTTATCGGCAGCATATCAGATGTTTAGGTAGTGAGCCAACGTTTGGACGGAGAAGACCGAGCAAACGTCCGTTATGTGCCACTAGCCTCTCATGTTAGCGTACCCAACGAAGTTCGCTAATATTCCTACAATATGTCCGCGTTATTCTCTCCACGATTTCTGCCTTCTTCTCCCCAGTTTTGCCAGCTTAAAAAAAAAAAACTAACTAACAAAAAAAAAAAAAAATCAGTTCTGCTTATCTCGATTCGTTCTCCTATTGTTCTCTGGAATGTTGCTAATTGCAATATTCCTTTACATTACCTTATCTTATACCAATCTATACTGGAATTTTGTTACAACTTTCACATTTTCCAATTTTACAGTTACCATTATTTTCTCTCATTCTTTTAAAACATTTCGAATATTAAATTATGTATTAGCATTTTTTATTTGATCAATACGTTTACAATAACTTTATTTACCAAGAAAGAAAGAGACGCGTTCATTATACACCCCTCCCCTTTCTTTTCTAATCTTCACTCTTTATTTAGTATTTCCTAATTTCTTTTTTTTTTTTAATTTAATTTATTGGTTTTATATTTCTTTTAACGAAAACCTTCTTTATTATTATTGAGGATCAATAATCTAGATACATGCGAGACTATATTGTATGTAGATATCGCATTACACCGCTCCCTATTTTTTTTTCTTTTTTTTTATGATGATGAGATTATCTTGGAGAGACAACTAGGTTCAAACTAACTTCATTCCATTTGATTGATTTTCACTGCCCAAACACTTTTAATCTCCACCGAACACTATCCTACAAAGAGTTGATTCTTCCCCCTTTTTTTTTCCCAATCCGCATTCATGGAGTCCGATTTTGTGAACAGCCTGATTTTCTACAGCCTGTTCCACCTGGTCTTTTGAGTTCAATATCTTTTAATTCTTAGTATCTTTTCAATACCTTTGGGGTTTCACCCAGTAAGCAGGATAATGAGCCCAGATCTCTGCTGAGTCCTCATTATGTTTGTTTATTTATTTTATTTATTTATTTCCTGTCTATCCTTATGTGTATAGACCGGATTAACACACATACTCCCTTGCGGATTTATATGTATGGCGAGACGGCTTGACCAAGCTCAAATGCAATCCCCACATGACTTACATCCGCACGCATTTGTCTCTAATCCAGAACCTCATTCATGCATTCTCTACTCTTATTATTTCACCATTACCCATTCTCCGTACATTCCCCTTATCATGTTCAACATCCATGGCCGCTATCATTTAGTCGATTAAATGTGTCTGTCCCATTACTTTTCCTTTTATTTTTAGTGTCTATCTGGAGGTTCTTTATTTTTCCGGAATAGCCTTAAAGACCGAGCATTGTATGTTCCCTTTTCTTCAACCCCCTGACCCACAACAAAAGCATTATTCCCATATCGTTTTCTTATAGTGTATGGCCCCTCATAAATAGGTTGGAATTTCTTGAATATATTTCGCTCCGGATGACTCACCGGGTGCACCCTCACCATGACTTCATCCCCTATTCTGAACTGATTTTCCCTGTCCTTTACTCTTTGTTGTCTTATCTCACCCATTTTCCTCATCTGGCTGCGTGCTTGTTCTGCATCCCTTCTTCTGTTTATCGCTCTGGTTCCCACAGGTAACCTAATATCGAACGGGCAAGGAATGTTTTTCCCAAAGTGTAG
The DNA here is from genome assembly GCA_028023455.1 of Epiperipatus broadwayi. Lineage (NCBI taxonomy): Eukaryota > Metazoa > Onychophora > Udeonychophora > Euonychophora > Peripatidae > Epiperipatus > Epiperipatus broadwayi. The sequence continues at coordinate 5,477 of JAQFVV010013627.1, read as the reverse complement.
ACGAATGGGTTCAAAACCTGTAGACTCACTCCTTGCACCGTTGATCATGTTCACTATGCGTGGTGTCTCCTTCACCCACTTACGGTGATCCTCCGATATATATACCCGGAACAAACGTCCCAGCTCCCTCATGACTCGTTCACAGGGGTTCGATTGCGGGTTACGGATTGATGTCAAGGAGTGTTTTATCCTGTGCTTGTCAATCCATCTCTTCCATTCGCTGGATGTGAATGGGGTTCCGTGATCCGATAGGATTCTGGCGGGGACTCCCGCAATCTTAAAATATTGTTCTAAGGCCTTCGTGGTTTGCTTAGCATTCGCTTGGGTAATTGGATACGCTGATACCAACTTTGAGAAAAGGTCATATGTGACCAGGAGGTACCTTCTTTTATTAAAACCGGGCAGCGGACCATAAAAGTCAATGGCCAATATACAGTTTGGCTGATCGGTGTAGATAGGCTGGAGTGGGCCTATCCCTGCCACATTAGGTGGCTTCGTTCTGGCACATGTGTCACAGGTCCTAATAGTGCTGGTTATGTCTGCATGCATCTTTGGCCAATAGAACCAGTGCCTCATCCAACTCTCCACTTTGTTTACCCCATAATGTCCATAAGTTTCATGAACGTATTGAATTAATGGCTCTCTAAGTGTCCTGGGTATGACTATGCGTGTTTGCTTCTTTCTCTTGAGCACCCGCTGTAGGAGACCTCCTTTGATGCATAAGAGGTTCCTTTCCTTCCACAAAGCGTTTTCTTTCGTTTCTAATGTGGGTTGATGTCTCAAATGGTCCAGCATTTGTTTGCACTCTCCATCATTCATTTGATGTTCCTTTAAACTACACATCTCCTGGGCTATCGTACGTTCTCGGCACCTTTCAGTGACTGCGATGTATGCTCCTTCACATATCAGGTGCTGACTATTCGCCACCGGATATCGACTAAGGGTATCCGCTACAATGTTCTCCGTTCCTCGGCAGTATGCGACTTTATAGTTAAATTCCTGTAAACATAAACTCCATCTCAATAACCTACTGTTTGCTAGAAAACTTTGATTTAAGAATTCGAGGCTTCTATGGTCAGTTAACACTATGACTTCTGATCCTATCAAGTACTGCCTGAACTTCTTAAATGCCCATACCACAGCGAGGGCCTCCTTTTCCGTAACCGTATAATTGAGTTCCGGACCTTTCAGTAAACGACTAATAAATCCCAATACCCTGTGCTGACCTTCCTGTATCTGAAACATCGTGGCTCCCAAGCCAAACCCGCTACTGTCAGTTTGCACAAAAAACGTCTTGCTGAAATCTGGATATGCCAACATGACCGTCTCTAAGAAACCTGCCTTTACCTTGTTAAAGCTACCCTCCTGCTGTTCATCCCATGTCCACGCTGTTTCCTTCCTCAGCAAATGGAGTAACGGCCCCATGTCCATGGAGAATCCTTTATAAAATCGATTGTAGAAGTTGCACAACCCCAGGAAAGATTTAATATGTTTTTTGTTCCTAGGAGTGGGGAATTCCTGGATGGCTCTGATTTTCTCTGGGTTTGGTATCATGCCCTTTCCGCTGATAATATGACCCAGGAATTTGACCTCTGATGTCATTACATGACTCTTGTTTAAATTAATTTTTATACCCTTGTTTTGACATTCTTGTAGGAAGCTTTCCACATGTCCAAAATGTTCCTCCATGTTCTCTGACACGACCACAATATCATCCACATATATCACTGCAAAGTTCTTTATCTTGTCATCCAATACCTGGTCCAAACACCGTACCAGTCCGGCTCCGCTATTTCGTAATCCGAATGGAATCCGATTGAACTGGTATGCTCGCCCATCATATCTAAATGCAGTGTACTTTCGATCTTTGGGGTGGAGCTTGATTTGCCAGTAGCTGGCTGTTAGATCAAACGTAGAAAATACCCCTTTTCCTTTGAATCTGGTGAGTAATTCACTGATTGGCGGTGGTGCGTTAATATCTGGAACTGTTATCTTATTTAGATGCCGAGCGTCCAAACACAGACGGATTGATCCATCTGCCTTCTTCACAGTCACAATAGGATTATTAAATGAGGATGAACATTTAGAAATAACACCCCATTCGAGCATTTGGTCTATCTGTTTCTCAACTTCCTGTCTGTACTGGTATGGTATGGGGTAAGCATGAGCCCGATATGGCTGGTTTTCCATAAGTTTGATCCTGTGTTCATATCCCTGAATTACCCTGGGCACTTCTGAAAATACCGTGTTATATTTTTCTAGGATACTTCCCAACCTGTCCCTCTGGTCATTATCCACTAATGTGGATTCTCCCACTATATTTGCCCATTCTATCTCCATCATGGCGTTCCGCACCAGGCCCTCTTCATGATCGTTCCTCCTATCATCTCTCGATTGCTTTGTAAACTTCAATGTAGTTCCATTAATTTTGGCCCAGCCCTGTTTGTAGTTTATCACGCAACCGGTTTTGTGCATAAAATCAGAACCCAAAATAATATCGTGGATCAAACCCTCTAAGATCACTAATACATGGTCATATTCTTCTCCTGCTAACTCTATCCTCACATATACTTGTTGTGATGCAAGTCTGACCTTTTTCCCATTCGCCAAAAGCACCTGCACTGATTTTAATGGCAGTGTTTTGAGGTTGCGAGAACTGCCCGTTAAGATGCCAAACATTTCCTGGGACATCACAGAGATCTGGCTTCCTGAATCTAGCAACGCTTTGGCCCTGACTCCATCGATTTTTACTGCTAATTTTGGACATATCTGCGGTGCTATCTCCAACATTTCCTCAGTATCCTTGTATCCTAGGTTTGCCACCTGCATTTGATGGCCTTCCTTGTCTTGTTCTGCTCTTGGGTGTTCTGTTCTGTTTTGACTGTCATCCAATGATGTCAATATTCGTGCCATCTGTTCGACTGTTTCATTACATATCAGTATCTGGGCAATGTCTTCTGGTAAGTTTCGTCTGACTATCCGCGTAATCTGACGTTCTGAAAGCGGGGATGTCATGATTGTCCTCAACTTTGCTACCTGTCGACGTAAAAATGGAGCAAACGGCTCTCCCGGTCTCCACCTGTCTTGTGATATCTGGTGCAGAACGTTTTCTTGGTGCTCTTCGCTCCAATAACTAGTGAGTAAAGCTGCCTTATAATCCTCGAATGTTGTTGGTTTTTCAAATAACGAGTCCCACCATTCCTGTGAAGCATCCTGTAGGTGACTGCATGCGATGGCAATAGTGGCTTCTTCACTCAATGTGTTCAGTATGCCATATCTTTCAAGGCTGCCAAGATGTTTCATGGGACATTCCCCTATGTGACCCGAAAAAACCCGAATTTTTAAGAATTGATTTACTGTGATGACATTATTACACCTGCTATCATACTTATTATTTATTTGCCCCCCTTTCTTCATGCCTTGCGGTTCATGTATTTCCGTACTATCATACACTTTTGTCCCTATCACACTTTTCACTTCCCGTTTTTTCTCATCTACTTTGGACTCCAGCTTCTCTACTATTACGGCTAGCTGGTTTACGTCCATACGTACATTATCCACACTTCTTTCATTTTCCTGTTTTATCTCCTCTATAAACTGCCGCTGATCCTCCACCATTTTCTCCAACATTCTCATTAAATTATAATTTTCTACATTAACTTTCTGTTCTTGTCTATTATTATTATTTTTTATTCCATTTTCATTATTAGTTTCTATTTCTCTTTCACTATCTATTTCTCCGGATGATTCCGTTTGTTCTTCACTGGGAACTTTCTCTGTTTCAACTTGATCGTCCATTTTTGTTTTCGATCTCATATGCATTGATTCCAACTAAATATTATCAATTACTGGGTACTTATTTAATTACTACTACTATTAACTGTGATCCTGTTTTATTAATTTTATTCAATATTAGGTATGTTTGCTGGCCTTCCCCATCTCCATTCATTAACTCACTTGTTTATGCTGCTTCAAAGATCCCCTAAACTTACAAACTTTTATTATTTAAATAATAAAATTCCCCCCCTTTTTTTTTATATAACGTAGATCGTGCCTAGAAAGTCTTACCCCGTCTCTTTCTCTCTTTCGTAAAATTCGGTTGTCTTTTGCCTTAATTTTCTCCCCCACCAAGCGTCCTTTTATTATTGTATGTATTTCTATCTAGATCTTAGGTCTATTCTACTGTCTTTAAAACCCACTATATAACTATTAAAAGTTTTTTTTTTTTTTCAAAAAGAAAAAATATTCAGAAAACTGTTCCTATTTTGAAATTAATCAAGATAGTTGAATTAATTTTAATTTGCATAGCTTTATCAATGATGCCAATGTTACTCTAATACCTAACATTTCTTAGTCTAAATTCTATTTTACGATTGTTTGATTCTATTTAACCTTTGTTGTATGGACCTCACATATGTATATCTATTTTAATCAGGGTGCTATAATTTAATTCAATCTGATTATTACCTCGAATGTGACAAGATCCCGGACTGGCCCCCATTAATGTAACAAATCGCTCCCTCGTAAAAACGCCAACCCTTCCACTTTTACTCACATGACTGAACATTTCTGGGGTAGACGATCATTACCACAAGCAAGAAGCCAATATAAACCCAAAACTTGAGCCTATATTCTTAATTGAACACTGACACGGTATATAAATATCGCCCAGCATTATATTTCCCAATTAAACGCTTCTTCTCTGCTGGGCATATTATTTGAATCAAACAATTATTTCTGTCCAGCGCTTGGAATATTTATATGATTATCCCGAGACTATCGCGGTACAGATAGAATATCGACTATAGCCCTTTTCTTATTTTTTTTTCTACAATCGGAAATGACTTATTTGTCCACTTCTATTTCTCGATTATGATTCTTAAATTAATAACATTTGTCAGTTCGAATGACCTAGATTTAATATACACTAAATATTTGTTCGCTTGGCAAAGAAAGACAAATTGCAAAATGACTAGTTACTTCTTTTTCAAAATAATTTTTAATTTTGTAATCAATTATTTATAAATGACATAATAAACAATAAAACACACATATATCTACCACACACCAACATAATATGCACACAAATAAAATAGTAAAGAATATAATTCAAATAACTCATTAAACCACTAGCGTAACCCAACTGTTACTTGTCTCATACATTATGATAGTAAAGCTCATAAGTTCTTTAGCTATTGAACGAAGTATTGCACAAAATTTAACAGTTTAGTTTCTGATTGATTTCTTTGTTCACAAAATAATTATGACATGCATGTATTAACAAAAGTTACCTAGGTACGAAATCCTCAATGACGGATCAACCATCGAGTGGGAGCTTTCCCTTTTGCAGAGATGGTTGCTTGTTCTCCCGTCATCCAGTAAGTGGAGTGTAAAGTTTTATAGTCCACTGGCATGGTTTTGATTTCATTCCATTTCTGAAACTTTAATACCTATTCAATATATATGAAAAACGATTT